>VYZT01060778.1:99189-122450 GCA_013400735.1 Pomatostomus ruficeps | reverse complement strand
AAAAATAACTTTTCATGTCTGCAATAATATTAAAGTTTGTTTTCTCTGTGCTGTGTCACCCTGGGGTTATCATTACTTTATCATATAGGAATTCACACTTGAAATGTGTTCAGAGTGTTTATTTGGCAACAGGTCTGGCTGGGAATAGCTCTTTAGGAGGAATTGCATACTTCTGATCTGAATTCCAAAGAACTAATTCCCATCTATCATTGCTCTAAAGATTACCAGATAATTGATCTAACAGTCCCTCAGATACTTGTTGTCATAACTAATAAAAGACTGTTCTTACATTGCAAAAGAAATTGAAAATAACAAGGCAGTTGCATGTAGGTAAAAAAAAAAAATTACTCTGTGTTTGGAAAACCAGTTTAAAAGTACTGTCTTCAGCAGCCTAACCAGTGTTCAGATTCCTGACAGTATCTGTGGGCAATTGTTCTATGAAGGTATCTCTTACAGTTGTGAAAACACAGATACTCTGCTCTTCACTGTACAGCCCTTTAATTTTGTTTTGGAATTAAGGTAGTGTAACTAATTGGAGGGAATAATGCAAAAAAAATTTAAGATGGCCCATGATATCACAAACTTTTTGTCATATTTTGACAAAATAAGGCTACTTCAAAACAGTTTCAGAATGTTTGTGTTCTGTTTTTGTGTAGGGTATTAGTTTACTAGTGATTCTCTTCCTTTGCATAAAAATTATATTCAACTATAAAATACTCAATCTGTTGAGACGCTAACTCGTTTGTCTGCCAGTTATCCGTTAACAACTTGAATTATTGGTATTTACCTTACTTTGTGTTGTTAGTTCAGTAGAGATGCAGTTAAACCTCAAGTGCTACTGATAATACTCAGGCTGCTCTATCACTTCAGCCAGTGTTCTGTCACTTCCCTTTAGAACAGAGCACATTTCATAGTGGCAGATATTCCTGAGCATACAGGCAGCTAAAAACTCTGATAAGTGAATTTATAACATGTTACCTACTGCATGTAAGAGCAGTCATCATTCATGATTAACTCTGAATACACACAAGCACTTATGACAGAGTAGCTGGTGTGCTGTTGGTTCATCTTTAGCTGACCTTGTTTGTAGGCAAGTGTCTTGACTATACCTAGACTAGTTTAAGTGGAATAAGCTCAAAGATGCTAAATCAGGCTGGTTTAGGATCTCAGAAACAAGATGCCTGTACTAGCATTTATTTTTCAATTAGCTCTAGAGCTTTATAGTACGTGTATAAGTTCATCTTTTGCATTATTGCATATATATTTGGTAGCAAACATTGCAGCTGATGAGAAGAGGTTCTTCAAATGGAAATTTATTTAAAATGCAGTGCAATTACCAGTGTCTTTCATTTTTTCAGTATCATTTCTTTTACCTTTTCAATTAAATTGAAACATGATGCCTGCTATACACTGATGAACCTAGCAGATCAGGTTATATGAGGTTTTTTTTCCTGAAGTAGTGTGCCTGGCATAGTCTACAATGAATTAAATCCTCTATGTCCACTTCAAAGACATGACACAGTTTCTAACATGGATGGACACTGTTCTAAGGCCAGTGAAGGCATCCTCAAAGTGCAGTGTACTTTTTCACAGGATTTACTGTGCAACACCACTGTATATTCAATTTTAAATATTTCTGAATACTCCATTAAAAGATGCTATTCAAAAGAATATATAAATTAAACAGAGCTTATTGAACCATGCTGTTCAGTCCATCTGTATCTCTTACCATTACTGATGCTTAATCATAATTAAATTGTGGTATTTCATAGCCTTAATTTCAGTTATTTTGAGGAGGACATACGTGGACATAACATGGAATTTGAAACTTAGAGAATTTTCATCATAGTGGGTCACTATAGAATGAGAAATAATAAACTTTCACTGCATGTATAATTGGCCTTTTTCATTAGAGATACTAGGGTGTATTAAGAACATGGAGAAAGGAATATTAATAGTGCATAACAGGAACATGATTTTTGTTTGGTGTTCGTGTTTCCTCTAGCACACAAAAACATGATTTTCATTTTTATACAGCACATCTGACACACAAATACAACTACACTAAAAGCATGAAGTAACAACTAACTCTCAGGGGTTTTTTTTAAATATTAATTGGTTGAAGTATAAGTTCTCTGGGCCAAGTCCAAGCCCTTTATTTTTCTAGAACTGACATGGCTGTTGTTGCCAGAATAGGCTTTTACTTCTTAGGCCAGTTAGGGGACACTGACATTCACTGAGGTAACCCCATGTGATCCTGGACAGAAATCCCGTGACAGTAAGTAGAGCCCTCAGGGTTAGTCTGTGGTTCCACAGACCTTTTTGTATGCAAAGATGGCTTAAACAATTCCTACTGCACCCATGAAAACTCTATCCCTGCCCATGCACTCATTCACTGCAGAAGCAGAGGAGGAGAGAGTTGTAGCTTGATGGTTTTGCCATGCAGTCCCATCAGCAATTGCTTCAGCACAGCCAAAAGATGGAGAGTAGGAGGTAGGAACAGTTGTAGCTTTGCTGGGAAGAGTGACTTCCACAAAGGCTTCTCAGAGTCCCCCCAGGGAGACTTGCAGTTTGGTGTGTACAGATGGATTTAAATAGCATAAAATTACCTCAAAAACACTCTACTACTCATAAGTAGTTCTGTGGTATGAATAGAAAAGTACCCCTCACTACTGTTTTAAAAATGTCTTAGTAAATAATACTAACAAATTAAAATGTATGCCACTTTCTTCCACCTCCATTTGTTTTTCCAGAAAGAAGTGGGAAAAAACTAGGAATGATGTTAAGTCCATTTTTTCAGTCAGCCCTCCTCTCCTATCACAAAAAAAAAAGAGAAATCCATTAAAAAGAGACTCACTACAGATAAATGTTATCTTGATATTCTAAACTAATGATCTCTTTATATACTGACTTGATTTTCAAAATATTTCTATTTATAACTGGGTCACTGCATGGTTGTAACACTTGACCATTAATATTTCTCTATGTTTATGACTGCTTATAGTGGCACATGCTAGTAATAAAAATGGATTTGATCAAATGCAGATTTCCTTCTTTCTGAATTTGTCATTAAATCAGTTAATGTGAGTGAGATTTTGGGCAAGATACTTAGGTGTGTTAACTTCAGAGCCATGTGACTTGCCAGTAAACTGAAGTTGCACTAGCTAAGTATTTGTCTCACTGGGTTTGCACACAGATAATTTTTGATTGTATAATAATGACTTTTAAATTTTAATTAAGGTATATAATGTTATTTAGCTCAGTGTGCTATACAGATATCATCAAAACCTGGTAATTTTGAAGGAAAAGCTTGGTATTAGCATTGTTCCTTTCCTCTTACATATTATTTATCCCATTCAAAATGTAGCATACCATGAATAGTTTTAAGAAATATAATACTGAGAATATTCAGCTATTTCTTGAATACTGCTTTTTCACTAACAGTGTAAAACCTGCAGTATGAGTATGTTTCTTCATATGTTTCAGAGCCTTTGTTTCTCTAAATTTCTCCATTTCAAATTCTAGGCTCGTTACCGGAAGGAGCAAACGTTGCTTAAACAGGTGCCCTGCATTCCATTGGTGGAGAATCTGCTGAAGGATGGTACAGATGGCTGTGCCCTAGCAGCCCTGATCCACTTCTACTGTCCAGACATCATTAAACTGGAGGGTATGTCTGGTATTTCTCAGCTTGTAAACATGGCCATAAAAGTTTCAGTGTCTGTGTTTGTGAAGGAAGGTGCTTAAATGCAATATACAGCAGGCATAATTTGAATGGGGTGGGTTTAATATAAACTTTGTGCCTATTTCTTCTTACATTTAAATAAAAGGAGCCAATATGTCCTTCCCTGGCCATCACACTAAAATAAACATACTTTAAGCTACCTGCAAAACTCTTATTCTTGAAGATGCATAAGTGCTTTTTGTGAATNNNACTTGGAAGAGTTTAGAGTTAGGCTCTGCATGGCTGCACTGCATGGCAAATAGTTTGCTCTGTATTCTGGGCTTTTAGTTCACCTGAGACATACCTGGATCATTTACAGAGTAACCAAAAATGTATAGTCCAGAATGTATCAGTGTCATGCTGTTCTATAATAGCAATTGTCTGTGATGATGAGCAGCTTCATCTCATTCTTTTGCTCAGCAGCTTGGATAAAGTTAGATCTTCCTCTTGGCAACTAGGAGCTGTAAAATGTCTTGGCAGCTGACACCCATCATTTTCTGCCTGTGTTCTTTCTATGGTACCTTTGATGTCGTGGGAACACTTATACAGAAACATTCTGAGAAATCCAAGAATATGAAGAAGGGTTTAGAGCTTGCTAAGGACTGAAATCTGGAATTCATATCCACAACCACTTTATAGGGATCTTCCAGCACAGTAGGCATTGAAGATGAAAGACATTGAGATGCATTCATTCACCTTTCTTCTTCAGCTTGTGAATTTTGATAAATAGAACTTTCAATTTACATAAACATTGCAGCCAAATGCATGTGATTAGGGATACAGACAGTCCGAAAGGTCCTGTGTGACCAGAACATTCCTCCAGCATCTGGCTTGAAACAGGGCAAGGCACGTCACCTTTGGAACCTGAGTTTTAATATTCTTGTTAGGTGTCCTGATGTCACCTTCCCTAAAGATACAAATGTGCATGTCATTGTCTCAGAAGTAAACTCGAAGGTACTCCAAAGCAACTGAAAACACTTTATTAAGATTTTGCTTATCTTCCCTGTATTTAGGTAATATAATTTTTGGTGCATGTTGAATTTTACTGAGATTTGATTTTGTATTGAAACTGAAGAAAGCAGATAATAAAAATACATATGCAAAATACTGAAAAATGCATTAACAAAAAAGAAAAAAGTATGCTGGGGTTCTCTGTATTCTGAAATAGATCAGTTCTTCTCATTAAGTCTTCATTTAACTTTCAAATTTAGGTTTCCTTGAAGGAATACAGAACTAGAAAGGACTCCCAGTGAGTCAAGAAGTTGGCTATTATATTATATTATTATATTATTCTATAATCCCTTTCATGAATTTATCTTGTTCTATCTTAAAAATTTCAAGCTCTTGAAAATCTGTACTCTTCTTACCCGCTGTTATATAGTTCCATTGTTTTACACGATTTTTGGTCTCATTCTTGGCTTTTACCTAAGTGTGCCTCTAGCCTGTCTTATGTGCCTTTGTTGTTCTTGCAGCAGTATCCTTTGGTTTGAATAACTTCTAATCTGATGTCTACATTTTTGATAGGTTTTCTTCCTCTTGTTTCAGCCCAGGCTACTGAACTGAACCTTTTCAGTCTCCCCTGCTGAAGTGGATTTCCATTCTCATTACTATCCTCAATAGTCTTCGTCTGCAACCAGCCCAGTTTTGGTTTATCTCTCTTGAATATGGATGGTTGTAATTGTACCCAGAAATCCAGACTGGCATCCCATTACTGCCTTGTGCAGTGCTCCTCTGTCACTCCTGGAAATAAATTTTCTGATAGGTTTTAGCATCATGTTTGTTTTTTCCAGAGCTGCATGATGCCAAGGCACATATGTTTACACTGGCTAATACATGATAATTTCCTGCTCTGTATCACTTTCAGTCAGTGAATCACATTAGAATTTTATTAGATTCAAATGTATGACTTCACATTTTGCATTTCTAAATTTAAGCTCATTTCAGTCAGTTTAGTCAAACGTTTTTTCCTGCTGATCATCATCTGTGGGGTTGGAATGATGGACTAGGTCTGATTTTCTTAAGTAGGGCAATCCTTATCTTGCTGACATCAAAGTAGATTTCGTTATGAGGAAACCTTTTATCCTTAACAATTCAAAACTTGTGTAGAGTTCTGTCATACACTGTTGCTTTCGGAATAAAATCTGATGCATGCTCTAGAAGTATATGTAAATTTTTTTTCTTCAGTCCTTTTTGTCTTTTTTTCACGGGAGTTATTATTGCTACTTGATTTCCCAAGGAGCAGTCATAAAAAGAGTACAGAAGACTATCTGGGCTTAAATAGTAGTCAGAGAATTCTGTATAACTACACAAGTCTGTTCACAGCCACCACTTCTTTGTCTTTAAATAGCACCAAGCAGAGAGTGATAATTCATGTAACAGGCTTCATCTCCTTGGAAAATCTGGTCTCAAACATCTCAATCCACAAACACAAATAGACAAGACCAGGCTGGTTTTTTGTGAAGATTGAGGCTTGATGACATTAAAATGTGCTCTTGGGTCCTTGTGTAAAGAAAAAGAACTAATATGTACAGAGAAATGCATGTGAAAACGTGTATACTTCTTATTGCCATTGCTCTAGAGAAAATCTAATTACAAAAAAATATATATTAGTGATTAAATGCATTTTTTCATTACATGGAAATAGTAGTAAGTAGTAACTTACATTTTCACAAAAGGCAAAACAAATAAATTCACTTGTCAATAGTGAAAAACAAAAATAGTGTTTACAAAAATATCTAAATATATAGAAATGCAAAGATAAAATGTAGATTAATAATTTCTTTCATTTCTGAAATAGAAAAATAAAAATCTCTGGTGAAGGGAAAAAATCAAGTCTGAATTTACCCAGAAAAATGTTCCTGGATCTAGCAAAGCCAAAAAGCACTTTTTTGGAAATCTGTAGCTATGTCTAATCTTTCCTTCTTTCTTTTTAGATATTTGTTTGAAAGAGACAATGTCTTTGGCTGATAGCCTGTATAATCTCCAATTGATTCAAGAATTTTGTCAGGAATACCTCAACCAGTGTTGCCATTTCAGTCTTGAGGACATGCTCTATGCAGCTTCTTCAATAAAGGTAAAAATATAATAATTAAATAAAAGTGCAAACAACATCCACAGGACTATTTTGCTAAAGATATGTTTAGTCTTTGTTTTCTTTTTTAAATTTCATTGGAAAATCCAATGGCTTCATGCCCCAAATACAAGCAGTAACACAATTCCAACAAATAGAGTTGTTTAAATAAGCAACTAAGTGTTTTCAATCTAAGATTTTGCTCTTTTAGAAAGAGGGAAAAAACCATTTTTCTGTGATTCTTTAAGCCTGTGCAGAAAGAAAAGGAGCAACTGAATGATTTCTTGCCTAATTGTAATTTTAGTTTTTCATTATTATGTTTCACCAAGACTTTCTTCTATATAAAACACACTTCATTTGCTTTAGATTCTTGTTGGCTTGCCTTTAGGGAATGAAATATTATTTTTCTGAAGTTGGCATATCCATTGCAGATTGGATGTAATTGGTTTCTAAATATCTGGGTCATTTCACTGCTCTTATGATTTTCTAGCAATCTCACAAGCAGAGTCACAGAGGCCAGAGCTTGAACACAGCTTTGTTGTCTCCTGTAGGGTTGAACCCAATGCTTTTCAAATAAGTAATGAGCTGCCAGGGTAAGTAAGGACAGTAGGACCTAAGTCTAGGCTACTTAGCTGTTGCTGGTTTGTTTTGTGTACGCAAAGTTGAGTAGTGACTGCTTTCAGTCAGCTTTTGGTGTTCTTAAATTTCACATACAGTAATCTACTTACGAATCTGTGGAGTCTGCCGCACTGCAGCCTGGTCTGTGCTTCACAGCTCTACAGCCACAGGCAGTGATCCCGAGCAGGACTCCTTCACTGCATTTTGGTTGTTTCTCTCTGCTTACAGATATGTGGAATAAATGGAATTGATTATTCCTGTTTTGATTCATGACAATTATAGTAATGACTTCAGTTATTTCTCAAGCCAGTATGCACAAGGGAAGCTTCAATTAAAAAAAAATCCAAACTTCAGTAAATATTTTGTCACTATCCCAATGCATCAGACTTTACACTTTTAAAGTGCTGCAGACTGAGTGGTTTTGCCGTTTTTGAATACTGTTTTTTAGATAGGATTTAGAGTTCTTTCAAAGAGTTAGAGTGTTTCTAGATCTGAGAAAGACCTTTTGTGATCATGTTTTTACAAGTTGCTGTGGTATGGGAGCATATTTAGATGTAAATGCTACAAAGCAAGGCTGACAAGTTTTCCTTCTAAAACTTGGCATGGAAACTTTAGCCAGTGCTGCAAACTCTGTTTTTCCAGTGTTAAGAATTCATTTGCTTTAAAAATAAATTCATTGTTAAAAAAGCTCTTCCTAGGTTTTCAGTGCATCTGATTAGAGTAAGTTTTAATAAATGCGTTTATTCTCCAAAGAATTTTATTGTCACTTTGAAAAAACTTGTGCTGTAAATGGATATTTTAAATATTGCACAGGTTTGTGGAAGTTACTTCTATTTCAGTCTGTATTTACATAGTATGAAGTTTTATGTTTTATAGAAGTGTGTTTTTGTTAATCAGCAAAAATTCCTGTCTGTTTTCAAAGTGGCTCATACTGCACAGTAGGTGCCACTGTGCTTTTGGCTTAAAAATCTCTCACATTTATAGTGGTGACAGAAAAAGTAAAAAATACCAACTGCTGATATCTTACTGGACAAAGCCTCAATTAAAATTACAGCAGAGTTTTTGGAATTACAATACTATGCCTTGTGTGGTCCTAGAAATTACACCAGGTATCCTGACTTCCTGCCAGTTCTTGAGAAGGAAGAGAGCAGAACCTCTTCTAAAGTGATCAAACGCAAACCTTACATTCTTCACAGGGCACCCTGTTACATTGAATCAAGGTAGGTTAGATAGGGTAGGATGCAAAAATTTAGTGCAGCACTTGGCCAAGGTGACTGTGCCTGCTTTTGGTTTTCCCATCAAAATGCACAGGAACACAGTGACTTCACTTAAGCATCCTAAGTCCTTGGTAGAGGCTCTCAGATTTTGCAGCAGATGAAACTGTTGGTTAGTTCTGTTTTAGCACAGAGGAGAAATAAGCTTGTCTGGATTTCTAGACAGCTTTAATATGTCATAATCAAAGGACACAGAAAATAAGTTTTGTTGCTCCTTATTGCCTGTTTCTTCTCTAATAAAAATACATTTGTGAAGTTCTTCATAAGATGGTTACTAAGGCAGGGCTACTGATATTAAAGAAAAAAAATATTTGAATACTTTCCATGCATGCTTGAGGCACCAACAAGGGACCATACTGGTTCCTGGTTGTTTTCCTTTGAGACAAGTAGAGAGTGATTACATAAAAATAATCACAATGTTTTCTGAATCCTCCCTGCATATTTAACAAGAGCAAATAAAAATATAATAAAATATAAAATCTTGAATCTCTCTTTAGTTGTGCAGATTGCTTTTCAGCCCTTCTCCTGTGAGCAGGTTTATCCTCAGACAGGATTTATTTTTTAAACATCTTGTTCTTCACCTGTATCTGGGAAAGTACACAGAACTGAAGGAACTGTTTTATTGTGTCTTGACATGCATTTGTTTTGCCTTTTCAAAGAACAAGTTTGTAGGAATAGAAAACCTTGCATAAACTGCCATCACAAGAAGTATAAATCACCCTGCAGAACTGTAAAGACTTATTTATTGCTTTGTCCCAACAGCTGAGTAGCACTGTGGTGTAATAGGAGGTATGTAGCATTTGTGCTTTGGTTGTCTAAGGGAATGTATAATTCCTAAAAGGACGTTGTATGGTCCCTGAATAGAAAGAATTAAAATGAAAGCATCTCACATGTTCCATTTGTCACATGAGGTACAAATTGAAATAATTTCTAAAAGAGTTAAAAAACACATCTTTGGGTTTAATTTATTATAATCTTGATAATTTTAGATCATTCTCTGCTGCTTTAGTAGGGCCATAGGCTTCAAATCTCAGAAAAAGTAATTTAGGAGGTGGACTGTCAGAGAGGGGACTGACTGACAACTTGGGTCATTTGGTGTTTGCCATGATTTGAGATCTTACATGGCAACTTGGCATTGCATCAATTGAAAAGCAGTTAATTATTGTCTTTTGTAAGTGTTCCATTACCTGAGCCTTTAAAAATATGTGGGTTTGTGTTTTGTTTTCTTAAATAGTGATCCTAAACTTGAGCTACTCATTTAATGCACACATGTTGTACATTCTCTCTTCACTGATGGAGGATTGAGGGTGAGACTCAGATCACAATATTAGAATAATTTTTATTAATTCAACTGCCATTATTAGTAGCATGACTCAGTTATCACTAAGAGATAACTGTTCACACACAGCACTCATTTGCTCACAGAGCTCACTTACATACACGCAGAGTCATTTTTACTGGGTTGGAGCCCAGCCCTGTGGTCTCCCAGAAGCAGGGGCTCATACTGGCCCACCAGTGGCTTTGGGGAGCATGTCCAGAAAGTTTCTTAAGGGGTTCATTGGTCCCTTGGGGTGTGTGTATACATCTAATCTTTATCTGCAGGAAACAGCTACTGCCCCCAGGGGCGCAGCCAGGGTTGTACAGCCTGTTGGTGACAAGGCATGTGGTCCTGTAAGGTATGGCTGAGTCCTGCGGCTCTGAGCGTGGGGGTTCCTGGGTTCAGCAGGGCCCAGGGGCTCTGCAGCCCCTCAGTTCTTGGGGGGGTGCTTGTGTGCTGCCCCTCTGCTTCTCTTTGGCTCTTGTGCTGATGTCTGTAGAGTCTGCTCCCCCAAGCTCATGCAGAAGGCACATTTAGTACAGAATTAAAGCTTTCAGAATTTGAAATGACGCAAATCTGAGAGGTGATTGCTGTATCTTGACTGAAGGGGCGTTCCTCTGACCTAGATGTGAGCCAGACTCCAAACTGTGCAGAATCACAACTAAGCACATGGAATACGTACCTTATTTTTGTACTTGATTACTAACCAGAGCAGCAGAAAAAACATATGCACTGTCAAATCTTTTTTGATTCAGATCCAGAACTTCTTTTTTTTCTTTCCACTGCTGAATTGAAGTATATGAGATCTAAAAGTTTGATTTATATTAAAAAATATTTATGGCATTTGAGCAGTTTTTAATATTTGTAATTTCTGATGTCATATTGATGGTGTTTATTTGTAAACAACATAAGCAGAAGCTGTAATCAGCACTGGAGATGAGAAAAATAGTATTCAAATACATTGCATAGATAAATCCTAGAAATTCAGGCCTGCACGATGTCCACAGGTGTTGCACAGCTTTCCCTCTAACGTCAGTGCAAACCCACTGCCAGCCAGGTTGCTCCCCTAAGCCTCAACAGGCAACTGAAGCCCCTTAAGGCCCTGGGAGAGCAGCTGGCTGTGCTTGGTGAGGCAGTTATTATGTATCGTGGGAGTCAGTTCAGCCATTTGATTCCCATCTGGCTGGGTTAAAAGGATTCAGAATCAGGAATTAAAAGTAAGACTCAACCAGGGACCAGTTTTTTGCAACAGTTTCTCCCTGAGAGGGACTAAATGTACCTGACTCGTTATTTAAAGGGAAGCAGCATGGTTTGCTTTCACTGGTGTTAATCAGCTGCTCTGCCCTCTCTGTTCTGGTCTGAAACACGACATGGTGGATTTTAACACTGAAGTGGTGTGGCATTTATTTGCCTGTGGCAGGAAGAAGGACAAACTGGTAGCGCTTGGATCACACACAGAACTGTAGTTTGGCCTTCTCGAGACAGTTCATGACACTCCAGTTTTCTGCACTCTTGAAACATTTATGTTGGCACTTGTATAACAAAAAAGCTGTGGGTTTGCACTGGGGGTGACCTTTCCTGGCCCACTGAACAGAGATTTTAATATGCATCATGATAAAAATTCTACAGTGTATTTTATGTTCATTTTGAAAAAATTTCTAAAAGCCTCTATAGAAATTCACACCCAATTTTAGTGGATGCAAGCCTGATGACAAATTATATGTATCATTTGTGTATGTGATCTTGTGCTTATTCTATAAATATGCAGATCTAAAACCTATAGGTATTCAGAGGGTATAATGTATTTGAAGTATTTGAAATTAAATGAGAATGCTTAGCAAATAACAGGATCTCTGAAGCTGCAAGTCTGCCATCTGCTTTTCAGGGGGCTTGAACCAGCCTGGGCTGCTCGGAGCTTCCTTAGTTTTTATTACTGTTAAAATACTGTTATGCTTCTGAATATCGTTGGATGTAAGTGCATGTGATAATCATATGGCAAGCTGTTAGAATTTCTGTCACCATGATCAAGGCAAAATCTGTGAAAGTAAGATCTACATTCTTTTGGGTTTTGGATAGCAGCATTACTACAGACCCACTGCTAGTTTTTCCAAAATATTTTGTTACTGATCATCAACATCAAGAATGATCCTTTGATCATTCTTAATGTTCCTTTCTGACTAAAAATAACTTGCAAGAAAACGTTATTTCCATCACGATGGCTCACCACCAGACATCTCAAGTAGCCTCTGTTCTCAGTGGGCTGTGCAGCACTTTCATTTTTAGTTCAGTAAATACTGCTTTGGTGACTTTAGAAAAACAAACTCAGGGCTGTGTAGAAGATACTCTCAGAAGGAATATCTGTCTTTCATAAAATAGTCACATTACTGTGTGTCTGTTTTTTGTTGAAATGCAGCATTTCAATATAAACGTAAGAAATTGGAGTATCTAAATGCAATATTATTTCAGATGGGGACGAAGTCATGATAGAACATTTTATAATTGATTTTTTTGTACTAAAAAATCAAGTTAAAAATGTAAAAGTTTAAGAAGAGGCAAGGGAATGGGAAAATATTAGGAGAGAAATTATAATATTTTGAAATTGTGGTATTAAAAATCATTTTGTCTGAGAAGTACATCTGAGTTTTTCTTGATCTAAGCTTCCTAATGAAATCAATGTGTGATACCGAAATGCTGTGCTTGACATTTACTTTGAATGGAAAAGATTTCGCTGTGCACTTTTCCTCATTCAGTTCTGTTGAGCTGAATAAGCAGCAACAGGGTTTTTCCTATTCTATTTATAAGTTCTGTGTAATAACTATGGCAACGACTGCCTGATCCCTTCACCATATAGTAAAGTGTAGGAGTAGCTTTTGGTCTGAGTATTCCTTTGCTGAAGTAAAGGCTTATCTATGTTAGAAATCTTCAGGAAAAATAAATCTGAAGCAGAAGTGTCAAACAGATTCTCCAAATTCTATTTTCAAATATACTGATGAAGAATTGAGATTATCTCATTTATTATCAAAGTTTTTCTAGTAAATTTTTTGTTTATTTTAAAATTATGTTCTTATCCTTAATGCCTGTGGTTTGTTTTTGAAATAGAATGACATTTTGTTCAGAATTTTTGAAAGAAACTCTTTGAAAAAGTCATTTAATTATGGTTTCCTGGTTCAATGTATAAGCATTGTTTACATCTTCAGACTTTGTAAGACTGGTAGCACAGGTTTGTGCACCTGCTTGAGCCAGCTCAAACCTGGATATTTGCTGATCTCATTCAGTTGATATTTCTAGATATGAAGTACCACTGAAGACGTAGAAGCTTTGGCCTCTGAACTCTTCAGCCTTTACGGTCAACAACCTTCTGGTCTTTTTGCACTCCTCATGTGCTCTTGCAGCAGAAAACTACTGCTCCTGCCTAGTTTTCCTCTATTGATTTTTGTTGTTGTTGTAACAGTTTGTCACCAGTTGTTTTTTCCTTTTCATTTGTTTTTCCCCTTGTGTTAAATCTGGTGGCTCCCATAGCTGTGTAATGGGAACATACAGTAGGGACATATATCAACAGTGTAAAGTTGATAAACATAGGAGTTAAAACCTTGTTCTAACCTGCAGTCAAGAAACTCTGCGGCTGGTTTTTGGTTTGCATTAAAGACTTGTATATTTGGGTGGTTCTTCACAAGTGTGACGAAACGCACGTACTTACCACAAAAGCGAAAATCAGATTCCCACTTCCTGCGCTAAAACAAAGGGCTACCATACTTTCTCATGTTAAAAATCTCTGAAAAAAGCATTGCCTAGCCTTGCATTGGGCTTTTCACTGCTATTTTTAAGGAAATGGCTGATCTTTGGCAGGCATCTTTTTCCACCCATCCTGCTCCTCTCTGCCCTCCCTGCAAGACATCAGGCTTGAGCATATGCTTGTTATGAAATGTTTCAACCCAGTCGGTTGCAATCTGGTCAAGTTTTGTATTGGTGCTACAGATCAGTTGTACTGATCTCTGTTTCTAAAATAAAACAGTGGAGATTGTAAAAATGGAGATTGTAAACTGACTCAAACACAGAGGCATCTCCCAAATGCTGCTTAATCTGTTTATTTGCAGGCTTGTGTTTTAACATTGATTTCTCTCCATCTTTTTTTTTTTCATGCAGAGCAATTACATGGTGTTCATGGCAGAATTGTTCTGGTGGTTTGAAGTGGTGAAGCCATCGTTTGTACAGCCCCGTGTTGTTGTGCATCCCCAAGGTAATTATGTTATAGATTGGCCTTAATATGCATGTTTTGATATGTATGTGTACAGATTGCCATTGTGTTCACAGATGCAGTGAATATTTTAATTAACAGGATTTGGCAGTGTACAACCCCCCCTAAGGAAGGAGAAAAGTACTCTTTCTTCATTGTAAATCTTCATCTCATCTCATAAATCATAATTAGATTTTGTTTTCTGTTACCAAAAACTCATTTAAATTGTGGTATAATCACTTGCAAATTTTCCTGACCTAAACAAGCCTGGAATCCATTTATGCCCATGCAAGGATTACAAACATAATAAGAAACCAAGAACAGAATTTAGCCTGAAGAACTTGTGTTGCTGAGAAGATACCACAAGAAAGAATCATAAATCTGAGGAAAGTGAATAGAGAGCTAGTTGTAAAATTGCATTTTGTAGCTGGTGCAAAGGCATCATCTTTCATCAGCAAATTCTCAAATTTAAAAATCCACCTCTCAGATAGATCTTGAGATCTGTTAATAACTACAGAGGTAATTGAAATGTTCATAAGCAGTGCTGTGATTGGCTTACCATGCACTAGGAAGAGATTTTCATTGGGCGGCTCTTATACCTTTTTTTCATTTATATGCTTTATAGCACATACAAATGTGATATAAATCTTTAAATATTTTCTAGTCACTCTAAGGGTTTGGGGAGAAAAACTTTAATCAGAAACATTTCTTCCAGAAGAACAGCTTTGGCTAAAACCCTTTGCTTCCTTTTAATTTTGCAGCTCTTTTTTAGTTTATTTTTCTGTATTAGTTCTTCCTTTGCATTTTCTAGTCTATTTTGTCAGTCTCCATTTCTTTAGTTAGTGCCAATATGGGAGCTTTGGAGAACATAAAGATGAAAGGAAGTGACAGTTCTAATCTAAATAATGAAATCAATGAAAATTCTTTAAATCTTTGAAAATCATTATTTCAGATTATGTTGGACGGCTTTTCTACTATGTAATTTAACTGAATACTAAACTGTAATGACTTGAACTTTGTTCTTCCTGGCAGCTGAACCTGCAAAAGATGCAGCTTCTGCTCACAGCTTGAATGCTAACAGAAGAAATTATGTGGATAGTCCATCTGGTTCTGACTTCGTAGCCAGGTAATGTCAGAGAATCACTAGTACTGTTTCACAATCTCCTCCTTTCTGTTCAAAATCTAACAGATTTTTTTATTTCGGTTTTTTTTCGTTTTTGCAAAGCTCAGTGATTGAGTTTCTAAATACAATCTGTGGAATTCTGTGCAATATCCCATAGTTCTGCCCTCCCTCCCTGTAGCATGGCAGGCTGCTTGTTCTCGTTCATACACTTGGACAGAGTACTGTTCTCCTACCAGTTTCCAAAACAACCCTCAGCATTCAGCAGAGAAGTGTCATGTGGCCTTGTCCTCTCTAATTTCAAGAGGAGCTACTGACCAGGTCTGCTCTGAAGGAGCTGTTTTTCTGGAATTCACAGCAAATTTTCCAAAAGTTATAATGAAAGTAAACTAAGATAACAGCAACAAAAGCCCTGAGTGATGGTTTTAGTTTGATTTGGTTATGTTACTATAGCACAATGAAAGTTAAATAGGTAAAAATAAATATTTATGCTGTGATAAATTTCCCCACCCCAACTGCCTCCTGGTGGGGAGGAGAATCAGAAAAAAGGTAAACCTCACGAGATAAGAACAGTTTACTAATTGAAACAAAATAAAATATGATGATAATAACAATAATTGTAATGAAAAAAAGAGAGAGAGGGGAACAAACCCCACGAGAACAAGTGCTGCACAGGACAGTTGCTCCCTCCAGCAGCCATTGGCCCCTCCCAGCCAACTCCCCCAGTCCACACTGAGCACAGCACTCAATATCCCTATGGCCAGCTCAGCTCAGCTATCCTAGCCACACGCCCCCATAGCTTCTGCTGCACCTTCTTGCTGGCACGAGGCACTGAGAAGTCCTTGGCTTAGAGAAAGCACCGCTGAGCAACAACTAAAACACCCATGTGTTACCAACAGGGCTTTCACACTGAATCCAAAACACAGCACTGCACCAGCGATCAGGAAGTAAATTCACTCTATCCCAGCCAAAACCAAGACAATGTGAAACATTATTTTTACTATTGCTGTTACAGGTTAGGAAGCAATACAAAAACATCCTGTTTCCTTTGTGTTCTGTAGCTGATCATACATTTGATGAATTTCTTAAGGGAGAACTAATCACTCTGCACAACTACCTGAAAGGAGGTTGTAGACAGATGGGGATTGGTCTCCTCTCCCAAGGAACAAGTGATAGGAGAAGAGGAAGCAGCCTCCATTTGCACTAGGAAAGGTTTACATTGGATATTAGCAAAAATTTCTTCACCAAAAGAGTTGTTAAGCATTGGAACAGGCTGCCTGGGTAAGTGATGGAGTCTCCATCCCTGGAAGTATTTCAGATGTAGATGTGGCATTGGGGTCATGGTTTAGTGGTGGCCTTGGCAGTGCTGAGTTAATGGCTGGACTTCATGATATTAAAGGTTTTTCCCAACTTATTCATTCTCTGATAAGAGGCATAAATTGTACATTAGGCCTTCTTTTTAATCTTTCCTTTGTCAAGGTAAAGAAAGCCTTTCAGTGATCTGATCTGAACATAGTGATTGAGAGACAGCATTACAATATATTTATAATTTTGAGGCTTCTATTTTGATTGATTGACTATGTCTAAACTAGCATAGAGGAAAAGCATAAATTTAGCATTTTAACTGGATATTTAGCAAATTGTTTATTTCCAACCCAGATAATCCTGTTTAGCCTTTTCTGTTGTTTTTGATGGGGTTTTTGGAGGGAGGGGTGAGGGTTTAGTTGGGTTTGAGATTTAAGGTTCATAAGTACATTTTTAGTATTTAGGAATCTGTGCTGACTTTAATAAGGGAATAATATTTCTTACTACCATTAAATGCTGTGATTCCAAATCCTTTCCCTGTATGTATCCAAAGTGTGTTTCTCTTGTAGACACTGATTTTATTTTCATGTAAACTGAGCATATAATCCAGGAGAACAAGAACGCCAGTAGTTTTGAACATATCCTTTGAAGCTGGGGTTCCCAAGGCCATTTGCTGTATCTTTCCTCATAAACCAGGGTATTTCATCCAACTTGATGATACATCACCGCAGGACAAAGGAGGAGCCCAAAAAGTAATTTCAGATGGTTGGAATCCAACATACAGGCTGCAGGCTCCCTGGCAGAACAGACCTGGCTACAGGATGTTATGGTCCTGACCTTCCTCCCTGTCCTAGCTGTACACTCCTGCCCCTTTGAGTGTCTGAATTGCCATTTCAGCGCACAAATGCAGAAAAAATGAACCCAGTCAGAAAAAGCAAATGTTCTGCTGTCGCCTTAGCTTGCTGAAATGACTCAGAGGATCGGATGGAGAGCCAGATCCAGCACAGAGGAGGGAGTGGGACTGTGGCAGGGAGCAGTTATGATGTCTGAGATTGCCATGGAACCCAGTTTTGGTGCCAGAATCAGTCTTTTCCCCAAGGAAAATTAAGTGTATAGATTTTCTTCATGGCAGCAAATTTTCACAGGCTGCTGGATTAAATTTGGAAAGCATGCTTTTCTTTTAAGATAACCTGTATACATTAGGATTTTAAAATTTTCACAGAAATCTTGAATGCCATTTAAAACAGATACGTCATGTAGCCAGTGCGTAATGTTACTGACACAAAAAATCAGGAATTTATGGGAAACTATTTTGAATAATTTAATATACAGTTATGAAAGATGCTTTTGTAGATTGTATTTTTCTTAAATTGATGTGAATATCCTTCTTGCAAATATTATTTAGAGACATTTCAGCACCATACAGTATATGTAATATAATAACACTTAACAAATATTCTGACTGAAAAATGTGAGTTTGGGAGTATGCCCTTCAGTTCAGTGGACAAAATTCAAAACATGAAAGGATTTAATCTAGCTTGTTTTTGAAGTCTGGCTTCTCTAGAAGTGTTTGACACACAAATCCATGTGTCTTTTTGTTCGTGTCTTTGTTCTGATCATGAAGAAGCACCTTGATGAAAACACTGAATTATGATAATCTGATCCTGGATTAAGACAGCTACTCAATTACAGACCTCTCTGTAAACCAAATAAAGTGTCTAAGTAGAAACAGAGGAAATCTCTATAATTACTCCTTTAGTAGTGAATATATTTTTAATTTATAAAGCCATGTCTATCAAAATCTTCTTTATCCACTTCAAGTGCATGTTGCAGTCCATACACAAAACAGAAGTTTCAAACTAAGCAACTGAAAATAGAAATGCATGTAAAGTATATTGGCTGCAATCACTCAGTTTTGAGGCCAGTAGGAGCTGCCTCATTTTGCACATGTTTGTTTGGAATTTTTACTAAAATCAAACCTAAAAAATGAAAACCTTCTAAGAGTGACATTTACATGAAATAAATCAGGAGACAAGTACGTTAACAAAATTAAGGCAGCTCTGTAGCTGTTTGTGTGTGAGAAATACCTTTTTGACTTTTTGGTCTACCTGCATTAGTTCCAGTCCAAGGTTATTATGGTGTTCTCTTTTTAGTTGATAATTACTGTTTCCAGAAGAGAATTACACCTCACTTTCTTTCCCATCACAAAAAATAAATCTTTTTGTCTTGGCCCAGGACATGCTGACTGGTTACCCTTTTTCTATGTGGCTTTTGATGTATTAATTCTAAGTTAATGTCTCTTGCTTTGTAGATTGGAAAGTCCAGTTTACACCTTACCTCCTCACCAAATGCATACATCCCAACAGCCTTACTCATCTGTTCCAGGTAACAATTCACACAGGGGTGGGAGAGGCAATGAGATAAGATGTCGTCCTCTGAGTAAATTGCTATCTTACTTGTTGTTATTCAAACATTATTTATGCAGAAATAGGGGGAGACCTTTACATGAAAAATTAATTCATCCACATAATTGACTTCTGTAATTCATAAAATGTACAAGTGGGAAGTTTGTGTTTATACCAAATACATTTTGTGTGTGTTTTTAAAATCTGACTTCTGTTTTGATTACATGTTGAAGATGGCTTACAACAAGTATTTGTAGTATATCTTAGTAGGATTTGTAGAATATTTTCCACCATAGTAAATTCTTTGAGGGATGAATGGTATAATATATATTCAGGATGAAATTGGTTTTGATGCTCTGATTGTATTTTCAATATATAAACACTTTTTTGCCATTGCAGTGTTCTGAGTAGTGAAGCAGATTAGTTTGTTAGAGCAACAGAAAGTGATGTTAAAATCATTTTCCACAGCAGTTCCATTGGGTCCTATTTTTATTTCACTTAGGAGTCATCAGAAGGTCCACATCAATGTCTTATGTAGATGGGCATGTAGGGACATGGCCCAAAGAAAAAAGGTAAGTAGTCTTACAAGCTAGTTACAAAATGCTGGGGTTTGGTTATGAGTACTAGTAAATGCTCCATTGTAGTTTGGATTTTCAGAGTCCTGTAATAAGAATTCTTGTAAGCTTCTTGCAAAAGTAGAAAAAGAAAGATAAAACCATATGTTAGATTAAAAACTGGTTAATAAGAAACAATCTTCAGAAATAAATAATTTATTCTTTACACTGAAAGAGATATACTTCAGATATTTGAATTGTGGGTATTAAATATGTTCAGATTTACTCATCACAGTGAACTAAACGTGGTAAGAGTAACATGGCTAATGATCTCAGTAGCATTTAAGCTTGTATTATTTTGGGGATACTGAGAACAATCAGGCTGAATGTTTTGGTTTTCACTTAGACTGGTCATAAACTCTTCATCTGTAGGGCATAAACCAAAGTTAAAATGGTACAGAGTTATAGTGGTGTGAAAACTGTGTCTTTTCACACCTTCCTTCTGATCTACGATGGCAATTCCTATACTCCTAAAATGCCCAGAATTTATTCCAAAGTACCAAAAAGCATTGCCTGAGTCTGAAGAAAATGTTGTTACATTCTATTCTATTATGCTTTCAAAAAATGTATTATATCTATTTATCCATCTAAAAATATCTATCTAAAAATATATGCACATTTATTATATTTGAAGCTAGGCACATACAGTACACCTAACAGTGCCTTTAATACTACCAGGTTAAAGTATTTTTGAAACCAAATACAAATATTTCATTATTCTTATTAATAACCATGAGTTGCTCAGTTACTTTCTTTATTCTGATCTCTATTAGGTCATCACTACATGGAGTTTCATTTGACATTCCTTTTGACAAAGAAAAAAGCATTCCAATGTCTACTCCAAACAGAGGAATTCCTAGATCTGTGAGCAATGAAGGCCTTACAGGAAACATCAACCGCATGCCGAAACATTCTAGAAAATATCTGTCCTTCAAACCAGTAAATGGAGAAGAGGAAAATCAAGATATTGGAGAGGAAAAGGACATGACACCACTTAAAGACACAAAGGCCAATCAGTCTCTTAATGCAAATCAAAGAAATGCCAATGAGAGCAGACACTACAGGTTTCCAAATGGAGCTCTGCAAAACAGGGCAGTTCTGGATGATTTTGGCAATCAGATTGAGACGCCAAGCATTGAAGAGGCTTTGCAGATAATTCACGACACTGAAAAATCTCCCAGACTTCTCCAAACAGACCAAATTACAAATGGGTTCTTTCTTCACAATCGGGAAATGAGTATCTTGAATTCAAATATTAAACCGAATCAGACTACCCCAGACATAATCACAGACACCAAAGGTGCTCTGAGTCCCGTGACTGACACCACAGAATTAGATACTGGAATACATGTCCCGTCAGAAGATATCCCAGAGACAATGGATGAGGATTCTTCTTTGAGAGATTATACTGTAAGCATGGACTCTGACATGGAAGAACCATCCAAATTTCTCCAGGATTATGACATGCGGGCTAGCAATCACAGAGATCAATTAAGTCCCTGTCCCAGCTCAGTAAGTACTAAATCACAGGCAGGCAGCAGTGCTTCCTCGAGCTCAGGGGTTAAAATGACCAGCTTTGCAGAGCAGAAATTCAGGAAGCTGAATCACACAGATAGTAAAAGCAGTGGAAGCAGTTCTCAGAAAACCACACCAGAAGGTTCTGAGCTAAACATCCCCCATATGGTTGCTTGGGCTCATATTCCTGAGGAGGCATCTGTTCCTCAAGGAAGAGACACTACACAATTGCTGGCTTCTGAAATGGTGCAGCTTAGAATGAAGCTAGAGGAAAAGAGGCGAGCCATTGAAGCACAGAAGAAGAAAGTTGAAGCTGCATTCACAAAGCAGCGGCAGAAAATGGGAAGAACAGCATTTCTAAATGTTGTGAAAAAGAAAGGTGATGCGGTATCTCCTCTCCGAGAGGAAGCAGCAGGAGCTGAAGATGAGAAGGTATTCACTGACAGCAATCGGTTGAAAGAAAAAGAAACTCAAAAGTCAGATGACCAAACTAGTAAGACTTCAGAATTAATAAAAGAAAATGCAGAAAATTCTTATAGCAAATGGTTAAAATCTCCTGCTACTTCTGTGGACGCTGAAAAGCAATGGAATTTAGTAAGCCCCTCAGAAGAAAATCTTAATGACGGAGATCTCTTAGAGTATACAAAATCTATTGAAAAACTAAACTCGTCCCTACACTTTCTACAACAAGAAATGCAACGTCTGTCCCTTCAGCAGGAGATGTTGATGCAGATGAGAGAGCAACAGGCTTGGGTTATTTCTCCTCCTCAGCCTTCTCCTCAGAAGCAGATTCGGGACTTTAAGTCTTCAAGGCAAGGGGGAACTCCAGCTCCTGTTGTACCTTTCTCACAGGAATCTCCTCGCTCTACACATCAATCCCCCCAGTCTTCCAACAGGAAGAATGCTTCTTTTCACATTAAAATGCAAAGGACTCCTAGGCCAAGTGAACTGAAAATAACACCTCTAAACCGTACCTTGACTGCCCCACGGTCTGTGGACAGTCTTCCCCGTTTGAGAAGATTTTCTCCCAGTCAGGTTCCCATTCAGACGAGATCATTTGTTTGCTTTGGAGATGATGGTGAACATGTAAGCGAACCTCAGTTAAAGGGAAATCTTTTGAAAGAAGGCAAGTCTACAGAAGAGGTAGCAAAAGAAGAAAGACCAAAATTGCCAAAACAGGGTGAGCAGAAGTTGGAGGAAAAGGAGATTAAGCCTATTGAATCTAATGTTTCTGAAGTATTATCTCAGCCTATCACAGAAACCATCTGCCTCACCCCAAATGAAGATCAGCTAAACCAACCGATTGTACCCACTCCAGCTCCCAAAACGGCTAACTTAATTGAAGTTTCCCTGTCAGATTTGAAGGCACCAGAAAAAAGTGAGGTATCTGTTGAGAAATATGAAGGTGAGAGTGATAGAGAACAGTTTGAAGATGACCAGAAAGTGTGTTGTGGATTCTTTTTTAAGGTAAGAGAACTAGTGGATGTGTATATCAGCTGTTAAGCTTTGTTTGAATCTTTGATCAAGATGTGGATGTCACTGTGTCATGGTTTTGATCCTGACTAAGTGCCAGGCACTCACGGTAGCCGCTCACTTGTTCCTTTCGCTGCCACAGCTGGGCAGATGAGGGAAGAAGAGGGGAAAAAAACCAAGGGAATTAACTCAGAGGTCTATGAGTTGAGATAAGGAACTGGGAGAAAACGCTCTAAGGACAAACCAGGCTCAGCTTAAAAGTTGTAAAAGTGAAAATTTATTACTACTTGAGTTAGAAGGAGGATATGAGAAATAAACTAAACTTTTAAAAGACACCCTTCTTTCTACTCCTCACCCCTCCCTCTCTCTTACCAACAGTGCAAGGGGGCCAGGGTGTGGGGGTTCAGGTCAGTCCATTTCTAAGATTTTCTTCCTCTGCTTAGGGAGAGGAGCTTTTCCTCTGCTTTTGCTGGGGGGTCCCTCCCACGAAAGACAGTTCTCCGTGAACCTCTGTGGCGTGGGTTTTTTTGTCCATGGAATGCAGTCCTCTAAGGACAAACTGCTCCAGCATGGAAGCAGGGGGCCCCTCTCTCT
>VYZT01060778.1:83606-99153 GCA_013400735.1 Pomatostomus ruficeps | reverse complement strand
CATCTCCCCGCTCTAATGTTGGCACCTCACCCATGGACTGCGGGTGGCTCTGCATCCCTCATGAACCCCATGGACTGCAGGGGGGACACCCCGCCTCACCATGGGCTCACCACAGCCTGCAGAGGAATTGCAGCTCCAGAGCCTGGGGCACTTCTTCTCCCTCCTTCTCCACTGACCTTGGTGCCTCCATGTTGTTTTCCTTCACATGTTTTCACATCTTCCTCCTTCTCTAACTAAAAGCAGCTGCATGTGCATTTTGTTTTGGTTTTTCCTTAAATATGTTGTCACAGAGGCATAACTAACCTTTCTAATTGGCCCAAACATGGCCAGTGACATGTCCATCATCTTCAGAGCCATCAGAGATTGGCTCTGCTGGAAATGGTGAAAAATTCCAGAGATTTCTCACAGGAGCCATCTTTATGGCCCCCTCCCCTCTACTAAAACCACAACACACTGATGATTGAAGTCAAAGCAGAGGGTACTGCAGCTCTAAATGTACAAGGTTTTCTTTTGGACTTGATTAATTTGGCATCATGGGAGTGGTGAGATTCTACCATATTGCAGTTCTGAGCATGCTGGAGTATCCCTTTCCATTTATAGTTATGGAAGAGTGCTCGGAGGTCTTGGTGAGGAAGATACATACTGAATGTAGATTTATATTTTAACATATGTTTTGATCTTGATTAAACATACTCACATCTCATCCTCATTTCCCCAGCTCACTCTCAAATTTAACTAAAGGTTTTTGAAATACATAACAGTCCGTATTTTTAAAATTATTCATGTTTTTAACTTGCATTTTGGAGAGCATTTTTCTCTCTCTCAACTGGCTAAGGAGGTATAGTCTGCTGAGACTCCCTTTTGAAGTTGGTATTTGGGAGCACTCCTTGGAGACTTTTTATTAAAGAGCTGTATTCAGACAGGCTTTTAACTATAAGGCATATTGTAAGACAGTGGTTTAGACTTATTTCCCTCTTGGAATATCCCAAAATTTTGTATCATGTATCAAGAGGCACCTAGCTTGTCTGGAAGCATTCCTCAGTTCTAACAACACACCTGGCTTGCTCAGAAGTTACTTTTATAGGGTGCATAGTTATTGGGGTTTGTGATAATTACCTGCATGTTCATACATGTAGAATCTTCCAAAGCTGAAAGAAGATTATGCTATGTGGGATCTGACTCAAAACTAAAATATCTCACTTAGCAAGTTTCTCATATCAGTGTTCAATTTTGTTTGACTCAGGAAGGAAAAATTCCATTATGAAGTTTTTAAGAGTCTTAAGAAAAATCTCCAAAAATAAACTTGTTCCAAATACTGCAAGAGTATGTTAGGATACCCAGTGTACAGAATTAAGTGTCTAATGACGTGGCAAAATCAGTTGCTGAATTTAGAGATCTTAATATTTTTGGTCTTTTTCTTTCAAAAACGGTTGCTAGGATGATCAAAAGGCAGAAAATGATATGGCAATGAAACGAGCAGCATTATTGGAGAAGCGTTTGAGAAGGGAAAGAGAGACTTTGCTTCGAAAGCAGCAGCTGGAAGCAGAACTAGAACATAAGAAGGAAGAGACAAGGTAAAACTACATGTCCTGATCCAAATGATCGGTAATGGTGAACATAAAAATGTCCGGTGTAGTTAAAAGTGGAACCTGCATGTCCAAAAACTGCATCTTAATATTGAAGTTATTTATTGCTAGAGCCAGATGTGCAGAGGAGCCCAGCTGGCCCTGCAGGACAGCAGGTGGCATCAGTCTATAGCTCTCTCAGGCTGGGAGCTATGCTGGCCTGAGCTCAGCTCCTCAGAGCACACTTCTGAGGGAGCCTGTGTCCCTCAGGGTTCTTCCTGCACAAATGCACAATGTTCACGCAGTTGCAGCAATGAAGCTGCTAAATCTGGGCTTGGTTTTATTGGTAGCAATATCCCAAAAAGTTTAATCTCTCTGAAAGTTGTAAAAAAATTAAAAAGCAATTGCCTCTTATTGGTGTTTGAGAACATTGAAGTTCCAAAAATCTGATGCCTGTGTTGTCCTCACTGTGCTAGCTGAAATCCTTTATTTGGGAAGTTTCTACTGCTGAATTTTTTTGGTAATTTTTTTAGACGCAAAACAGAAGAAGAACGTCAGAAGAAGGAGGATGAACGAGCACGGCGAGAATTTATTAAGCAGGAGTACATGAGAAGGAAACAACTAAAGCTTATGGAAGACATGGATACTGTCATAAAGCCACGATCCCTCTCCATCAAACAAAAAAAGCCACGTCCAAAATCTATTCATAGAGATCATATTGAATCCCCTAAGACACCAATCAAAGGTCCACCAGGTAACAAATGTTTGTGTGGAGAAAGAGTCTGTTCATGCTGAAACACCAGCTTGGGTTTTGGTCGTAACAAGTACGTGCGTTTGAGTGTCTTGTGCTAATTGAAGCTGCACGTGACAAAAGTGGAAAGCAAAATTTGGCATAGACATGGAAAGATGAATATAATTTACCTGCTATGCATGCATGTATATATCAACAAACAAAAATGTTAGCTCTGAAAACCCAGTGGAGGGACAAGTGTGTGTTGCAAATTTCACGCACACACATGTTTTCTTCACTAATCTCTTCTTGCACCTGTAGAGCTAAGAACAAATAAAAGTTGGGAGATAAGAGATCAATAAATAAAATGGTGACTATAAGGTAAGAATACTTGAACTCACACAATACAGACAAAACTAAAATTTAAGAGTTACCTTTATATTCCATGGGTTTTTTCTATTTTGCTCACTTACCAACTGCATGTATAGTTAAGAACATAGCAACACTAACCATGTGGAACAACTTAGCATTCTTTTAGATACAGAAGAACTTGCAGCAATAACTGGAAGAAGTATTGCTAATTTACAGTTAGAAAAAAGTAACCAGATTTCCCAGTGATCCTTTTTGTTACAGCCTCCTCTACCCTTGTTGTGCTGCATTTGCTCTGGCTGCTTCCCTCCGTCTTCCAGTGTAATTTAAAGTATTTCCCTAACACCTTTCAAGAATCCATCCCAAGCTTTAAATTAAGTCTCTTAAGCTCTCTTTCAAGAGGACTTATTAACTTTAATTGCATTCTTTGATTTGCATAGTGGCAATATTCCCATGTCCATGCTTCCCATTAGTGCGTAGCCTGAGCCGATGCCTGGTGTCTGCCAAAGGCTGGGTGTCACCAAGCGTTTACCTGAAGTGCAGCACATATGCATGCAGGTATATAATGGATGGGTGTTAGGCCCATGTAGAAAAGATCTTACTGACTTTCAGATGCTGGTGTTGGTTGGATGAACAGACTCTCCTACTTGCACAGCTTTATAAGCTTTAACTTTGTTTTTATCCAGGTTCACAGCTTTATCATATTTTTTCAGTATCTAGTCTTTCATTGGCATCGCTGAATACAGGGGACAATGAGAGTGTGCAGTCAGGCAAGAGAACACCAAGGTAAAGCTAAAATAACCATTTCATTTAATAAAATTTGATAATGAGCTATGTAAAACTAGCATGAGTGTTTTAGAGGTCATGTATATACTGCGTACTCTGATAACAGGTATGTTTTCCTCCTTTGAGACATGGATAGTTTCCACTGCCAGACACTTGGGAACCAAGCCACAATCATTTGTTTTGCAAATTTTACTAAGTAAACCAGTTGGGCAGGTATAAATGAGGTCAAAACAAAATGCTCTTCACACAGCCTCTTTAATTCACCTGCTTGTATCTAAGTTTCAACTTGTGGATATTTTACTAAACCTGTGTGCTACATGCAACTACATAGCTGCTTTTCTTTCTTTAGCATAGAAGTTTCTTTTCTGTTTTTTTTTTTCTTTAGCAGTTGTACAGGGAATTATTGAATTCTCACTAGAACTTCAGCCTTTTCCGAACACCAGAATTTATTTTGCATTAAAAATCACCTGAAAATAGCAGAAAAATTTCAGTTTTTTTAATACAAAATCATTCAGAGGAAAATTATTATTTCTGTGAACTGCTTGAGAATATTAAGACAAATACTATTTTTTTTTGTATAAAAAAGAAATAGGGGAGACAGGCAAACTAGGAAACAGGGGTTGATAGGGAGTACTATATATTAAGATATTGCATGTCATATTTTCATGGCCAGCACACATTACTCATCAGCTCTGACAAGCCTGCAGCTGGCTTCAATTGACTTCTCAATTACCTTGATGTCACAAGAAATGACTTTCCAGTTATTACATAAATGATCCAATTAGCCTAACATTTCTTGTCATCCCTTAAAAATTATCAGTTTTAATTGAGAGGGGGAATTCTTCCAGCTATATTAGCTATTACAAAAGGTTTGGTGTTGCTCATCTGCACAGTCTTTCCAGGAGACTGTAAAGACTGTGCAGATGAGCACAGTCTTTACAGTCTCCCTATGTAAGGAGCTGTACTCTGCTTGTAATGAGCAGTACATCTTCCTTAGATACTGAATTTGTTTAGGGGATCAAGATTTAAAACATTACAATAGTAACAGAGTTGAAAGAATTTTCAGTATCTTTCCAAACCCATTTTGTAACCTTGTCTTCACATCACCATTGTCTTTGATGATCCCACTGAGAGAATCTCAGGGATACATTTGTCACCTTCTTCATGCAGAGCTAATCACAAAAGGCTTAGGATATATTATAAATTGAATTTTCATCTGTTGCTGATTTTACTGAAAATGAGCATGCACACAAATGTTGATATAATACCACTTCTTTCCTTATTCTGTGCCTTTTTCTCACTTAGAAAACTTTGATTCCAAAACTTTCATTCCAAATTTGACTGGCTTTTGCAGTAGCCACAATCAAAAATATTTTAAATATCTTGTAATGATTTAAGAAAACTTGACAATCTTGCTTAGACCTTTAAATGCAAAATTATCCACATTTGAGTGCAGCCTGAAGAATTACAGCACCAGAAGTTATTGCTTTTGAAAACAAAAATTAGAAGGGAAGTTGTTTTGCTGTCTTGAACACAGCAGTTCTCACTGCCAGTTGTTGCAGCCATAAGTATAAATGAACTAAAATTTTACTTCATATTCATCATTCTATCAAGAACTAGTTTGTTCACTACATGAGATAACATTGGTTTGCCAGTACATGTTAAAAGTAACCCAAATTCCCACTTAGTAATTATATTTCACAACTAAGAACATCTACTAGGTTTCTGTCCCTCAGATGTAGCCCAA
Organism: Pomatostomus ruficeps; assembly: GCA_013400735.1. Taxonomy (NCBI): domain Eukaryota; kingdom Metazoa; phylum Chordata; class Aves; order Passeriformes; family Timaliidae; genus Pomatostomus; species Pomatostomus ruficeps. The sequence goes on along the minus strand of VYZT01060778.1, from coordinate 93,956 downwards.
AAATTAACTAACACATACCTCACCTAAAGACCAACTTCCATCACTCAAAACACACTAAATATTGTGCTTTTAGGTTTGTAATTGATAATTCAAATCATTGTGTTCTACCTTAATAAAGTTTGCCTTCTTTTCATATCAGAAGGCTTCTCAGCTGAGCATTGTGAATTTTTTTAAGAGATTTTAAAACTAATGTTTAGGTCTGAATCTGTGGAAGGATTTTTATCTCCAAGTCGCTGTGGTAGTCGTAACGGAGAAAAAGATTGGGAAAATGCATCTACAACTTCTTCAGTCGCCTCTGCTACAGAGTACACAGGTCAGTGACAACAATATTCAGAAAAGTACCTGCCTATTAGTAGTTTGATGCATAAAACTTTTTCACTTACCTTGATTTGGCTTCCTAGAACTTGATTGAGTTTTACACTTCAGAATAGAGGGTAATAATAAAAGGTTAACATTTAAAATCCAAAATAAAAATACCTTCCAAATGTGTTGGTTTTTTTCAAATAGTCCTGATCCAAGTACACATATATTTCAAAAATTAAAACAGGGGAGATTTCTCCTTCAACCAGATGAATCAAGTCATTTTACAGACAGAATAACCTGACAAGTGTAAGGCCAAATCTTTTATCCCTGGTTTTGGGTAAAACTTTCCTGGAATTCCAAAGAGGACAGGCAACAGTTACTCTAAGCACTGCAAATGCCTCATTGTTGTACCTCTTGCCCTTGAAATCACAGGTGTAAAAAAAAAGAAAAAGAAAGATTTTGTTCTCTCCTGGACAACTGAAATTTTAGTTAGAAAAAGCAAAATGTTTTCTTGTTCATAGAAAAGGTCTTCTGAGAGAAAAAAATATTTACCAAGTCTGCCAGTAATAATGATTTAATAATGAAAGACACATTTTTAAGTAAATTCAGTGACAGCTGAATGACATTTTACTTCTTTGTAAAATTTGTGGTCTCTAACCTTACTCTGTTTTATTCCTGGATTTGTGTTTCTATGCATGCAAAAGTTCCACACCAGAAATGCTTCACAGCATTCAGAGTCACTCTTTGTTGGCTTATTGATTAATTTAGCTGATTTGTCATTCCTTTACATAGGACCAAAGCTCTTCAAAGAACCCAGTGCTAAATCCAATAAGTATATAATTCAGAATGCATTGGCACATTGCTGCCTGGCTGGAAAAGTAAATGAAGGTCAAAAGAAAAAGATCCTGGAGGTAAGAGTATTTTTCCCCTAAAAGCATAAACACCTAAGTCAAACCAAAGTCAGGCATTAATGGAGACTCTTAAGCATAAGTGCAGATATTGAGAGGAATCCTCAGAGATTACGGCAGCAATTAATGAAGGGATTGAGTAACTTCTGTGACTTGCTTCCTGCTTCCAGCTTGATGAAATGGATAATGAGAAGAATTTTTATTTGGTCTACAGAAAGACTTTCAGGATGTCTGTTCTTGAGGTACAACTAAACAAGTATAGCTGAAATTGTCTAAATAAATTAGGTTTTGCTTGAGATTAATATCTACTGTATCAAAACTCAGATAGGTGAAGCTTAGCAAATTCTAATGATTGAAAATAAGGTCTTTTAATGGACAGAGTTAGACATAAGTTTCAGTTCTGGTAGAAAACTAATTCAAAATGAAATCTAATGATTTGGAATGTTTTCTAATTACAATGCAAAATTCATATTCTGAATGTTTTTCTTTCTTTCTTTCTTTCTTTTAAAGGAAATGGAAAAATCTGATGCAAATAATTTCTTAATCTTATTCCGGGATTCAGGCTGCCAGTTCAGATCTCTGTATACGTACTGCCCTGATACTGAAGAAATCAGTAAATTAACAGGAATAGGCCCCAAATCTATTACAAAGAAAATGATAGAGGGACTGTATAAATACAACTCTGACAGGAAACAATTTAGCCACATACCTGCCAAAACTTTGTCTGCCAGTGTTGATGCAATTACCATTCACAGCCATTTGTGGCAAACCAAGAGACCAGTAACTCCTAAGAAACTTTTACCCAGCAAGGCATAGTAGATGGGAAAAAAATTTGCTTGAGACAATTATGATAAACTTGCACTTCATCTTTACTGCCTATAGGAAATAGATTTCTAGTTGCCAACAAGACTCTTAGAACTTAAAACTGGACACCAAGTTCTATTATCATGTCCAACTGGAATGTAAACACAGTGTTCAGGAGTGCAGAAGATTAACTCTTAGGTGAATAATTACGAGTGATTACAGAAACGTTTGACTTGTATGGAGATTTGTATGTGCTAATACAACATATAGAGTATATTTGCTCTGTATTTTGATTAGATACACTGAAGCACTGAATGTTCCTCTTTAGTGACTCAAACTACATTTTTTACATCTGTTGCCTTATATGTTTGTATCTGTGCTTGTCTTGAAATATTTTTCTTTCACTAAAGAAAAACTTCTTCATATTCTCAGTACCATCAAACTTTGCATACTGACTTACAGTAAAGACTAAATGATGAATTGTATGTCACTGAATAACAGCTGAATGGGTCTGTTCTCCAAGATTCCTACTGTGTGCTGTAACAAAATCAAGATTTGTTCCCCTGTGTATTTATAATTATTTTTCAATTAAATAGTACTGATTTGCTTATAAACTAAACAGTAAAGGAAAAACCTTTGAACTGCTTGAAGTTTCCTTCAAATGAATTATTTAACAACTCAGGGTAAAGTTAGGTGATGCAATTATTTCTGTTTCAGTAAGTTGCCATCTGAGATGTAATGACTGACCATGTGCATGTTCATAACACCATTAAAACTCAAAGGAAAAAGATTTGGTAGATCTCTGAAACAGTTCAAGCAAGTGTGCATTCATTGCTTTGCATTGTTCCAGCCAGAGAGAGAGCACACGGTCAGGTCCTGCTTCTTCAAGACAGGAATAGGATCACATGAAACATTCAGAACTAGATCCCTGATGCTGCGTAAAAGAGCACTAAATATTCAGAAGAGTTACAGAATTCCCTGTCACAGATGTTTGAGAAGTCATGTATTTAATTGCCACCAATGTTAAGATACAGGCCACTTCCTGCCTTCAGATCTGCCAACTCAGACTTGAATCAGTTTTCTAGGGAACAGATACCTGATAAGAATTTTCAGTGTGTCTTTGTAAATTGTTTTCTTGACAGTATCTAAGAGGTGATGTCTTGTGACACAGCAATTTTTAAGTACGTATGGCAAAAAAGCCTAAATGACATTTCAGTAAATCTATAACATGACCATTTACAAAACCAAACCATAGGTATATTTCAGTATTATTTATAAAGGGCTGCATTTGATTTCAAAACAGTATTTGATTATTTTATAAATCACTATCCCATTTCAGTGTTTGTTTCTCTTACAATTTGCTTTTAACATAGCACTGTTCTGGAAAAAAAAAAAGAAAACACAAACTTGAAGCCTCCCCTAAATCTGTGGCTGTTTTGATAACATTGTACACCAGAGAATTTGTTGGGGGGAGGGAAATCTCATTCTCAGGAAAAGACTTGAATGATTTGTGATTCTGTTCTGTTTCAGTGTTGTGACCACTCCATTCACATGACAGTACTGTGCTATAAGTATGTAGTCCATTCAGTTTCATGGGAGACTTAACAGATGTTCGTATTTCTCTCATTAAACTGTTCTGAGAGAAACTGCCTCACTACTACGATGTGCTCATTTACTTAGAGAAAAGGTGCACAGGAATGAAATGTCATTAAGCAGTTTAGAACAGTACTTTTAAAAATTATGATAAGGCCTTAGGCATCAGTGCATCTGGATTATAAACATTTTCTCAAAAATGCTGTCAGTTTACTGTAATTTATGTTCTTATATTTATGTATATTTGTTAAAACTGTAAAAAAAGAAAAAACCACTTTAAAATACATGTTTAATATGTATGTGGCTCAAAACTATTTGTGGTTAGCTAATTCCTACTGTTTGCGTGTATATCACCAGGATATGTAACTCTTATATTTCAAGTGTATACATATTGTGTATATAGGATATAAATAATATTAAAAAGGGGGGAAAGAGAGTTTGCACATTCTGCCTGTTAGACAGTTCCTACAGATACCATTGTAGGAACATCTTGAATAACAGCATGAAACTGTGTATAATATACAGTAATTCAAGAAACCAGGAGGTTGGAATTAACTGACACACATATGGTGAATAACTTCAAAAGAAGTTTTATCATGGGAGACTTTTTATTTCTAAAATCTGTTCTATGATTTAACTGAAGATTTGCAACACCATAAAGACACACGCATCAACTGAATCAAAGTGAGCTTAAATACATGACAGGAGTTCTTTGAGTAATTTTAAATATATCTGAATGTATTACAAAATTTGCATTTGTCAACAGGTTAAAGATTTGTGCAATGTCTAAAAGTAGAATATGAATAATGCAGTTGAAAATTTCATTGCTCGCAGTATAAGGTTTTACTTAATACAGGAAAAGTAAAGCTAGAGATGCTTTTCCTTTTTAAGTCTGCAAATTTTCTAATTACAGTGCATATTTGGTTGGGATCATGTTTAAAAAGAAGAAGATAAAGAAAAAAAGAAAAAAAAAAAGAAAGCTTTCCATAAAGGTCAGTATTAATCACTGACCTTTCCAGAACACACTGGTGCTTTCATCAGGGGTATTATTATTGTTGCTATGACTGAATTGCCAAACTCTTGTCTTAGTTTTTGGAGCAAAATTTCATATTCTAACAGTCATAATAGCTACTGACTTTTTTTAAATGTTAGTATGACTGTTAGTTTTTATTATTTGGCTGTTTAAAGCCAAATTCAGCTATTTAATTATGATTTATTGGGCACTGTTGAAAAATGTACAGTGTATTGTGCGCTTACTTGTTCACTTCTATGGAGCATAGCTTCCATATTTTTTCAAATGCTGTGCTGTAAAATATTGTCATTGCTACTTATGTGGTACAGTGTAGTTTTTTCCTTTCATTTAAATAAAAGCATGGCACCAAAATAACATTTTTTCGTTTTCTTCCTTGCCTCTAAATACAGACTAAAATTATAAAATGTTCACATTGATGTTTAGATCTTGTTTCTTCTCATATTTCAGCAATGTGGAAATTGTAGAAAATAGGCACCATTAAAATTTCTTCTTTTGTTCCCCATCTTTGGTCACACGTCCATGGGTAATCTAGCTTTCTGATGTTATCAGAGGAAGGCTATTGAATAATTGAGTAGGTTTAATACTTAATCTGTGAGGACAACAAGGTGTTATCCTGTTCTCTTCAGAAGTGAATTTCACAATTTTAAGTCATCTTGATAAAACTTCTGGGTCTGAGTAGCTTCCATTTTTCCAAAGCCACAGAAACTTACTGGTCAGGTTAATAGGTTTACTTCAGACTGAAAGGTCAAAGTGAACTAAAATCTTGTCTTTATACAGTACCTTGACAAAGCACGTGTGTGACTTCATTGAAATAATTTGTCCTTACTATTGATGTTACCTTGAACAGATACCCTACCAAAAAAATGAGGGATCTCTTCCACATTTCTAAATTATTAATTTTTCCAGTCCAAAACATGCCTTTTTCGGAATTTTGTGTTTTCCTGCTGGGTTGCAGAGTAAAAGCAAGGACTTGCTGAAAGTGGCCATGACATCCCAGCACTGTCAACAAGCAGACTGAGTTGCTGGGCTCACTTACACAGGTAAAGAATCTTAGAATTGCAGAGCTGTTTGAAGGGTGACTTCAACAATACCAGCAATCTGACAGTAGGGCTTTTAATGCTGAATTGAAAGCTACTGTGGAAGAAAATTAATAGCTTTCCCTCCTCCCCCTGAAAACTGGTTATTTTTCAGCCAGCTCATTCAGTTCCCTGTACAGCATCACAAACAGGCTGACACAAGCAAGGAATTATGTTGGAACACAAACACCCAGTTGCACCCAGTAAAGCTCTTTTTTCAGTGGTGAGCCCAGCTCAAAATTTTCATCTAAAAACAGCCTTTGCACAGATCTGCTATAGAACAGACTTTGTTTTTTCCTATCTTTTGGCAAATAACACCGTCCCTGAAAAACTTCAGCTCATGCCCTGGTTAATTGGACATACTATGACTGTACTGTATGCCTGAGTTTGTACAGAATTTCTAGTTCAAAATTTGTACTGCTGTGGGATCCAGTGCAGAGAGCTGTGCTTGGAACAGAAGGTTTCGGATCAATCGCCACACAAATGTGATTCAAAAAATGGCTTTGTTTCTCAAATCCAGCAGTACTGATCAGAGAAATGTCAGATGTCTTTTTTCCAACAACTTAATAAAAAAGACACAGAGCTAAACCTTTAACTATTTAGATACTTTCAAATAGCAAATTAGCATTTCTTTGCTGCCTTGTTACTTATTTAATGAGCTGAGTATGCAGCTTGAAGAATTGTGGCTATAAAGATGTGTCTTGACAGCCGCAGCCCTTTACAGCTGCTTTTACATTTTCTAGTTAAACAAAGGAAAAACAACAAATGGAAGAAAAATCCACCACAAACACTCTTATTCCAGGTGTAGATGCCAGGGGGAAAAAACTATATTTAACATGTATAGTATCCTTGTTCATTTATAAGCAATTTATTTTTAAAAGCAGTCTGTTCCATTCAGGAAAAAAATACGTGACGTGTGTTTGTATATGTATGCATACAAGTGGACAGTTACCTTCAGACTTACTTGCTTACATAGAGAATAAAAAATACAGGTTTTATTTAGACAACCACAGCAATGAGTCAAACATGGTAGGGAAGTTACTTCAGCTTATTTCCTTCTAGCAAGAAAGAAAAACAGCTTTTACACTCAAAACTACTACTCCTGTAAGAGGCAAGGAAGCAATGTACAACATGCACATTTTAGTACAAGCTCTTCTGGAGGTGGAATTTGAGGATAACACTGATGGATGCTAGACACAACTGCCTCTGGTCAGAAGAGCTAAGGATTCAAGAAAGGACAGAAAACAGCACAAACAAATTAAGCATTCACTGAAAAAAAGTTATTTTAAACTTTCTTCAGACTCTTATTCAACATTACAAACAACTTGATGTATAAAATGCTTAGGAGTAAATATTTCATTATTCATTGACAAATTCATGTAAGCAAGATACTGAATTTTGTTTACATGTGTTTAAGTTTGCAGTTAATGGTATGTGAACTTTATGGAGACATACTACTAATATCTATATATACTTTTATGTCACAGTTAATGGAGCTTTGCAGAAAGACTAAAATCTAATATGGAGCTTTCCATCACAGCAGCTCTGTCTTATCATTTCTTCATCATCACTGATCTAAATGTCTGCAGTACAAGACCTGGCAAGGCCCCACAAGCCTGCAATTATTTAAATTACTTGAAGCCAGATTATACTTTGGCTCAGTATTTTTCTTGTTTAAGCTACCTGAAACTGGAGCTATGATGCTGACATAAAGAATTCTGTAGATGATGCAAGAATTCTGCTGAATTGTCACCTCAAAGTTCTGGAAATCCTTTCTTGAAATGAGTTAAAAACTGTTTCAGAATAAAGTTTTGAACAGAATTTTTTTCTAAGTTTTTAAAAGAACATGTAAATATAACATAAAATGTAAAGGGTTGAATGACTCTGTTACAAGTACAGAAAATTGGGATTGGCCCATTTTTAGGGCCAAATCACAGAATCAGCCGAGTTGGAAGGGACTCACAAGGATCACTGAGTCCAGCTCCTGGCCTTGCACAGGACACCCCAAGAGTCACACCATGTGCCTGGGAGAACTGTCCAAACACTTCTTGAGCTCTGTCAGGCTGGTGCTGTGACCACTGCCCTGGGGAACCTGTTCAGTGCCCAACCACCCTCTGGGTGAAGAACCTTTTCCTGGTATCCAACCTAAACCTCCCCTGTCACAACTACAGGCCATTACCTCAGGTCCTGTCACTGTCACCACAGAGCAGAGATCAGTGCCTGCCCCTCCTCTTCCCCTCAGGAGGAAGTTGTAACTGCAGTGGGGTCTCCCCTCAGTCTCCTCCAGGCTCAACAGACACAGTGCCCTCAGCCACTCCTCACACAGCTCCTCCTCAAGGCCCTTTACCATCCTCCTGGCCCTCCTTTGACAGACACTCTAATAGCTCAATGTCTGTTTTATATTGTGGCACCCAAAACTGCCCCCAGCACTCGAGGTGAGGCTGCCCCAGCCCAGAGCAGAGCAGGACAATCCAGTACCCTGCCCAGCTGACGATGCTGTGCCTGATGCCCTTCTGGCTGCCAGGGCACTGCTCACTCACATCCAACTTGCCACTGAGCAGGACCCCCAGGTCCCTTTCCACAGTGCTGCTTTCCAGTGTCTCATTCCCCACCTGCAACATTTGTAAAACAGTTATACAATTACTATTTTATTTTCTGAAGTGCTCCAAGCACAGTCTGCAGCACCCTGTTTTGTCACTAGGCAATGCAGATCTCCTCCTCCACTAATCCTGATTTTCAAGCTCTCTAAAACCCACACTCAACAGCTTTGCTGTTCGCGGAAGTTGCCTTCTTTGCAGTAATGAGTAGGGAGTTCAAAGCAAGCTGAGACCACCCCAAACACGTTTCTGTGCTCAAGGAAAGAGTTGCAAACAACCAGAGAAGAATATCTTCCATCAGCTCTCTTCCCATAGGATGCTATTATATGTATCCTCACCAAAACTTAATAATAGTGCAAATGCCCCTCAAAGCAGGGCCACCAACTACTGCTACCTATTATTCCATGCCTCTTCCTGAAAGTTAGTTCTTGAAATCTCTTTCGAGAGTATAGGAATTTGCTGCTTACCCATGAAAGGTCCAACATTCTGAGCAGGAAACAGATGTCTCTTCCTTTCAGGTCCATAACTGGGAAGAAGCTTTATCTTTCTTGCCATCAAGAGATATAGTCTCACATATTTGGTCTCAGGACCTCCACTGAAAACAAAACTACTGCACAAAAGATTAGTAAACTACTGTAAAACCATTCTGAAATCAAGATTAAATTTAAAAGCCTATGTGTGTTTATATAGCATTTTGGAGGTTAAAGAAAGTTTAAAATGGACTTTTCTTATCTACGCTCAGTAAAGTTATACATACAGCTCAGTTTAGATAAAGCCATCTTGGTTTTCCACACTCCCTCCGACTGATCATCTCTATCCATATGTATTGGAAAACAGTTTCATTTCTATAATTACATTTTCTCTTAAGCAGTGCCTCCAAAGGCAACTAAGCAACAAGTGATAGCTTTGGAAGTAAATGGAAGTATTCAATGTTTTACCAGCAAATCCATATTCCTGGGAAGTGAAGCTGGGACTGGAACAAAAGGAACCATCAAGTTCCACGTTGCTTGCACATGCCTGGCAGAGTCATTGCTGTGCAGCCAGGTACACTCCTCACTGGACAGGTTTTGGGACATTTGTTTGTATTCCTGTTCAGAGAGAAGAGAGGAAAAAAATAACCTGATTCCCCTCTGCCCTGCAAGAGATCCTCAGCAAAACAGTTTGCAAGAAGACTTGACCTCACTGACATTTTGTGAATGTGACAGACAATCCAGTTCAGCTTCAGTTAAATCCCTGACAACCTTCCCTGGATCCCTGATGCATGCCTATTTAAAAACAAAAATATAATAAATTTAAAAATCGTGCATCACCTTGTCAGAAAATTGCCACCATCTCCATTTTGGCAGGGCCTGCCAGTGCACTGCAGTGTGCTCACAAGCACTCTGTCCAAGTGCTGTACTTGCATTTTAACACGATTTTCTGTATCTCATCTCACCACTACTTACAAACACAGAGCAAGCTTATTGACTCTTCACCATAATGACTCTGAGGTGCCATAATCTTTTGACAATTACAAAAGAGTAACTAAAAGTCTAATTATATATAAATACATCTTCATAAAACACAGGTATCACACATGCATACATAAGATATCTGTAAAGAATGTGTGCTTTGCTCAACAGCCCCAAGAAGCAGATGACAGCATAAGCACACTAAAAAAATCCCTGGCTGACCTGAAACGCGGCAGCACTTCATGCAGCACTTAAAGATGCTGCCAACAAGCCTTAAGACCGCGCAGCACGAGCAAAAAAGGTCGGGTGGTGGCAGACGGGCAGTGCCGCTCCTGCCCTGCTTCTGTGCTTGTGAGCACTGGGTACCCCGGGAGCGTCGGAGGGCAGCTGTCGGCTCGGGAAACCCTGGGCACACAGCCTGGCCGCCCTTTATGTGGGAACGCCGGGCTCTGTGTGAGTGTTCCCACCGGCAGGAGCACCGAGGGAGGGTCAGGCTGGCCCGCAGTATTCCGCACTTGGCGGGCGGCAGCTGTAACCCCGCCCTGCCCGGCTCCCGCCCCGCGTTCCCTCAGCGCGGGGCGGGGC
>VYZT01060778.1:4965-83314 GCA_013400735.1 Pomatostomus ruficeps | reverse complement strand
GCATCGCCCTGGCTGCCGGCGACGCCCGAGCGCCGCCGCCCCTTTGTTGTGGCCCGGCCAGGGCAGCCCGGGCGCGGTGCCCGGTGCGGTGCGGGCCGGGATAGCGTTCTGTGCCTGGGGCCGCCCCGCGGGGGCTGCGGCGGGGCCGTGCGGCCCTGCCCGCTAGTGGTCCTGCTAGTGCGGAGCTCACGTTTCCGAAATGCTGATGCGGGCTCGGCGCGGCTGCTATAAACGCGGCGGAGCTGGATTTCGTATGGAATCGCGCGTGGAGAGGGGAAAAAATACTGGATCAACGCGGGGTATTGTAGTCAAAATGCGTTAATTTCTAGTCTTTGGAAGTTGTTTGGCTTTTCTTATTTTTCTGCTTTCTGTTTTCACTGTGATGTGAAGTATTGCATAACTTAATGTCACCTTTTTGTCATTCGCGGTGCGGAATGCGCTGGGTAAGGTGTGTGCGTGTTGTAACAGGGAATGGTGAATGCTGAGAGCTCTGCGGTCACCTCCCAAGCGTCGTGAGAGAAGGATTACCGGGGGTGGCTCTAGAGCAACAGCTGATCTAAGCAGGGGAACAGAATGGATTACTAGATGGCAAGCCAATGAAAAATCTGTTTGAGGCAGGAAAGGCTGGTATGTAAGAGGACACCGATTTGCTGTGTATTGGAGTAGAGAAGGTCTCAGAGTTCAACTGTGCAAAGTTTAGTGAAGGTTTTTTATTAGGGGTTTTAATATGCTCAGTACGTTTCATTTGAGATAATGAATTGTGTGATTTCTTCGGGTGAAATAGGTGTCGACAAGCTCCACCGACTGCTGTGGGAATCAGTTGTTATAAAAATTGGGCCTATAGTATTTTTTTTTTCTGGTAAATTCTTTTGATCTAGAATAACTGGAAGATGATTGAGGGCACTTCAGAAGTGGAGCCAACAGGGACTGACCGGGCCCCGAGTGCTCTGTGGGCTCTGTGTAGCCTGAACCCTGGAGTGGCCTCTGAAAAGGCACGAGAGTCAAATGTAAGTGACTGTGGGGTGGATTAAAAGGTGAAATAGCTTAATGCAAAATAGCCAGCTTTTTAAATATGTATGACTTGTTCACACTGAGGTTTTCTGTGACAGTTCACCAGGATGCCGAGGTTGTGGGTCCGTATTGCAGCTGTCAGTGAACCAAGACTCCTAATTTGGCTTGTGTGTCTCTTTAAATGTGTTGCTGCTCTCACAGCATGACACATAAGATTTGAACTATAATGTTTTTTCTTGTATTTCAGAACAGTTGGAGACTTTATATTCCTTGCCCAGTTTTCCAAATGTATATTCTATGCTATTGGCAAGTGATCTGTTTCAGTTGATAAATAACATATGAATAACACTTACTGTAGAATTTCACAATTTGTTTTTCAGTATTATACTTTACTTTTAATTTCTATCATGTGCACGTGTATGCATTTAAAATTGTTTCTAAGAAAGGTACCTTAGAGTGTTTAGTGCTATCTTTAGATACTTCTAGTTTATAAACATTTTCCTGAAATAGTGTATTTATATGCATAAGTGAATATAAATATGTTTTAATTTTTTAAGAGTTATTTTCTTATGCTTATAACACTGTGAGAGGATTCTTGCTGTTGGCATGCTCTTAGAACATGAGTAAGAACAGAACAAGGGTGAAGCCTCTCGCTGGGAGATTTAGCATTAGGTATTATGTTTCAAAGAGCTTGTTTAAGATTCATCTTGTCCACTGAAGTTAAAGAGAAGAGATGTATCAGGTTTGTGGCAAGAAGTTTTTTGGTTTTCTTGATGTAGAAAAGCAAATTTAAATACAGAACTAGCAGAAGATAAGAGGGAGTGGACAGGAGAAGGAAGGAAGATGTGGAGGAATGCCCTTCTGAAAAGACTGGGCAAGATAAAAAGGTATCAGAGAGCTGGTTGATACAAGACACCTGAAATATTAAGCTCTAATTCTCATTTGCTTTCATTTATACCTCAAGCTAATGCTGTGCTTCAGTCATTCTTGAGTAGTAGAGCTTGAGCTGATCAGATTGTGATGTTATGTGCCATATGTGCTGGCAGAAAGCAATACCGTGTGATGAACCAAAGATGCAGCTTGAGCTCTAATCTTGAGTTTCCCTGCTGTTCTTTGCTTTTTTAATTATTATTATTTTTATTTATACACGTACTGACGTACCACTGAATGTCAGAAAACCTCACAGACTTCATAGAGGGTGATGTGTAAGCCTATGTATATTTATAATTTCATGATAAAATGCGGCTTATTACTTTGACAGCATAATGCTTATAAGGGAAGTCTGAGCTCATCAGACTAAAACCCATCAATTATCTGAAAATCTTCTCTAGTAGGTTTACTGCTCTTTTCTAGCTATTTGTGTTGCACTGGCAGGGAATGTGCACTAAATATTATCATAATACTTTTAATAGATGAGCTTATCAGTGTCCTTCAACCCCTTTTCAGAAGTTCAGTATCCAAATTAAGTTTGGATGTTGTAATACGCTTTTCTTTACTGTAACCCAAAAGTACTGTTACTAGTCCTATATCAAATATGGAGAGTGCAACCATTCTTTACCCTGATCTATGAAAATAAAGTAAATGAAGTTAAGTGTTAGACTTGTCAGAGGCTTTATGTTTAGGACAAACCTCTTATTTTAAAAAAAAACACAATGGAAAATGGAAGACAGGTCGTAGATGCTGGATTTTACTTAACGTAGATGTACTCTGAAGCAAAGTACTGAATAATTTACTTATTTTGTCATCAGTATAATATATAAGTAATAAAGACAAGCTTTGGAGCTATGTAGGGTGGCTTCCTGTTTACACTTGTGTCCAGTAGAGCCAGTTGAAAAGAAAGCTGGACTTGGTGTTCCTTTCTTCTAAGGGATTCTTAGTCTGATCTTTTTTTTTTCTAGTAGTTTTCTGATAGGGAGTCTCAGTATAGCTTTGCCTAAGCCTTACTTTGTCTTTTGACAAAGAGGTTAATTAGTTTATATAAAAACCACCAGTGTCAAAAAGCACAATAAAAGAGAAGTGCAAATGTGTTAGATGAGGTTGTGAATTAAGATGTTAATACTAAACTGCTGGTTAAATTTGTGTTGATTTTTTTTTTCCCCTTCAGTGTATAAGGGTAGGGTTGAATTTTTTCTCTGGGAGCAAAAAACCATATCCAGTTGCCAAAAGGGGAAGTTGAAACAGGGCTAAAACGTAAGGAAAAGGCATCTTTCTACTAGTTCTGGATTTTGATTTGTGGGTCTGTGTATCTCTCTTTATTGCAGCAAAACTTTCTGCAAGCCAGAGTTTAATATTTCCTTTTAACTTTACCAGCTGAGAGTGTGCTTATGGTCTCTGGGCGTGTCTTTCATGAAACCCATCAAAATACTTGGTGAATGGAGTCTTCTATGACTAAAATGAGAATTAGACCCAGCCATTTTAAGAAGTTAGGCCATTTCATCTGGCACAACTAGGTCTCTGTTGTTCCAAAATAAACTGTGTTGCTATCATTGAATGCTTTGCTAGTCAAATGTTCTGGCAAAAACTTACGTGGAAAAAAATAGGCATATGGTTGTGAGGAAGGGAAAGATTTGGGGGTTTAGACAATAGTGCAAAACCTATGTTATTAGGGCCTAAGTTTTTGTATCCCTTCAAGTTCACTGGCATTGGTTTATGGTGATCATTGAGAAGTTTCATGGAATAATTGTCTCTTCCTCTCTGATAAATAATTTCTTCTTAATACTCTGAGTGTTCCATTTGGTTTGTTCAAACCTACTCAAATTCTGTGTATCTGTTCCTGGGAGGAGGTAAATAGTTTGTTAACTCCAGTTCTCCAAGGACGAGATACCTGAAGGCTGTATCATATTTTCAAGTTGTTGTGGGAGATGGATTGCCCACAGCCAGTTGTCTTTCAGTTGCTGGATCTACATAGGTGAATGATTTCATGAGGGAATAAAGAACAATTTTTGTCCCGTTTTGAATTACAAGGGAGAGATACTGGGAACCTATTGCTGTGGATGTCTTGCTCTGTGTGGTCATCTCCCCATCTCTATTTTTTGGATCACTGTTGCTCCAGTGTCTCTCCTTGTTCCTGGGGCTGTTGCCTCCTGCTGAGGGTTCATCATTGATACTGGTTTCTTTTCTGGTCTTAAACTGTGAGTGCACTGAAGTCAGCTGAAGACTGCCGCTGCCAGAAAGCGAAGTTCTGTTAGTTCCTTGTGTCAGCAGTAGTGGCCTTGTGCCCGTGGAGTGAGCAAATGCATGAGTTGCACCTGGCTCAGAGGAGAGGTCGGGCTCAGCACATAGCCCAGCTGTGACGCTGCGAGCTGCCTGGGATGGGTGGCTGAGTGCAGAGGTGAGAAGAGGCACTGCCCCTTTTTGCAGCAGTAACATGGGATTAAACTGAAATTCTCCTGCTGTTAAATCGTATTCTTGTAGCTACAGGAGTGCTGCTAGGTGTGGGGGGGATTTGGTTTGGTTTTTTTAGAGCTCCTGATAAGGCAGTGCCGTGTAGCTTGGCTGTGTTAGTGGGTTTTTGCCCTCATCCCTAGTTCTTTTTCAGCAGATCTGCTTAGGAGTTACTTGTAAAGTCTTTTTACCATTTGAAAAAGAAAGTTCAACAGCTTCTATTTTAAGTCATGCTTAAGGAACCAGGCAAGACTTAGCCAAAAGAAGAATTTAATTTAGGTTCCCTAAGAGGAGTACATGCTATAATTCTCATAGTCTTGGAGGAGTTGTGTTGCAAAGGAGCTTGGACCTTGTATCTGTGGGAGCTCTAAACAAGCAGACCGCTGGCCACTGGGGCCGCAGCTACATCTGCCCACTTCTCCTTTTTGCTGGCTGGACAGCTCACTAGAACACTGAGCTGACGACATGAGCTGGTGGAAAAGCTCCTGCAGTGACAGAAGTGAGGAGTGCTGAGGCAGGGCCAGGAACGTGCAGCTGGAGGCAAGTGAGTGCCCAGGAGTCTGGCAGCCAGCAGGCACTGTCAGAAATAGACGTCCTTAGGAAGGAGGAATGGAAACCCTGGCTTAGCTGTCATATGCTACTTAAAAGTAAAAGTAAGGAGAGGTGGCGTTTTTAGTGTGCTGTGCCTTTTATATGTGTTAGAAATATTTCAGTTCATATGTGAGAGCTCTAGATAATGATACCGTAAGTGACTCTTATGCTCTTTGAACTTCAGTGTTTGCATTTCAGAGAGGAAAATTTTACATATTGCAGACTCGGTAAGCACAATAGTTTCACACTGCTAGAGGACTGATTTCTTGGTAGATTTGTTTATCTGGGCCCCTATTTATGTATAGGACAGAAATTTAAAAGCTGCAGATGCATTGGTAGATCTTAATTATGGCTTCACAGTCAACCTCAAAATCAATTACTTAATCAAAAATTAATCTTGTGGCTTAATTTTTGTGATGCCACTATATTCTGTCCTATAAATCTGCATTTTTATTTTTGTTGATAGCCAACATTTGCTAACCAAGCAGAAAATAAGGTATTGATCATAGCCAAAATTCTTTCTTCCCATTTAGGCTACCATCATGACGGCTGAAGAAACAGTAAACGTTAAGGAAGCTGAAATAATTAAGCTAATACTAGACTTTCTGAACTCAAGGAAGCTTCACATCAGTATGCTGGCACTTGAGAAAGAAAGTGGGGTCATTAATGGCTTGTTTTCAGATGACATGCTCTTTCTAAGGTAGGACTGCTTTTTCTGATGCTTAAATACCACATTTATGAAAACACAGAAGTTGGACTGTGGTTCAGTCAGCACTATGCCACTAAACAGGAGATCTTAGTTTGTGCTCTCATCTTACTCTGCTCTTTCCTCATCCCATTCTGTGGCCCAGCCCTGCAGTGTGCTCCAGCTCTAGAGTTACTGACTGTCCTTCTGGGAACCACTTAGAGTCACTGACCAGCCAGCAGCAGCATGCCATTGACCTAGATTTTCTTGTTTGCTTGTTCATTTTAACTTTGTTACTTTTCTGGCACACCAATGAATTCAAGTGGGAAGAAGCCTTAACAAGTGCCAGTGTCAGTACAGACTAAGCTGGGGGGAAAACCATAAGCATGAATAGGATGGACAGCAAGCCCTGTTGGCATCTGTGATGTGTCATTATCTGCTTACCAATCACGTGGCCCTGAAGGTGTAGTTTATTGACTTCTAAAATATTTTTATGGTATTCTAGTGCTAAGATCAAGGATGAGTGGTTTCCAGAGCTTTTTCCCCAAAATATTATGTGCATTTCAAAATAATGCTTAGATTTATCTTAAATTTAACAGCATGAAAGAAGTATCTTTTATCATCAAGGCATGAGGGTTGGTGCATTTTACCATTCAGGATATTGCCCTCAATATTATTAACAAGAATCAGTGTAGATCTACACTAGTTTTTCAGCATTGCTGTTTTCTGTTCATGCCAAGGGTACTTAATATAATATTGAAGCAGAAGAAAGTGATTTATCCAGCTGTTCTTAAAACATTTAAAAATACATTTTATCACTGAGCAAATATTCTCACCTGGCTTCCATTTTCATTAAAATTACATATATTGGACTAAAATGAAATGAAAGAATTGCAGAAAGATTCAAGTTATTAATCCAGTTGTTTTGGGGGGTTTTTTGTTACATTGTTAGCTTAGTTGGAGAAATTCATCCTTCCCTTGTAGGCTTGGGCCTTTTATGGAGAACTCTGTGTGATAGGAGGGCATGAAGAAATTGAACTGCTCTACCTGTGCAGTCCAGCCCACTGATCTCGGAGCTGGAGCTCCTGTACTGGCATCCTTCCTGCTAAGCTGTTCCTCCTACATGCTTAATATGGGAGCATATTAAAAAAAGGTGTTTTCCCACCCACTTTAAAATAGCGCCAGCAGTATTTATACAATTAAAATTAACTAATTTTTAAGTTCTCTTTCATTAATTAACATGTATTCATTTAAATGATACCTTTATCAAACTCTTCAAGTAAGATTTTTTTTTTAATAAGGATTACAGATAAAGCAGGAGACACAGGACCATTTTGTCCTTTTTCATGTGCCTTTAAAAGTACTTAATATTTGTCCTTCTGGTATGCAGTTATTTTTTCTTGAATTTTGCTCTTACTATTAGTCTTACTAGACAATCATCTTGGCATCTGTGCAAAATATAGACTTTTCAAAGCAGATTGATCACCTATTGTGTATTTAAATTATTGTTTTGTATTTAAATGAGTTGCTTACTTAGAAAAGAGATATTCTTGTCCAATGACATTCAAGGAATGATCTGTTCTTTTACCAGGCAATTGATTCTTGATGGCCAGTGGGATGAGGTTCTTCAGTTTATTCAGCCTCTTGAATGTATGGAAAAATTCGACAAGAAAAGGTAAAATAGAATGTATGTCAGAGTTCAGGTTTTTTGAGTTCCAGAAAATACATGGATTTCTATTGAAATAGTAGTTCTGAGTTTTTCACCCTAGTTTTTTGGTGGTCTTTTCTATTCTATGTGCTGTTCCTAAAGTGTGTGCATGTGTTTCTAAACTTGTACTAAAATATGTGCACGCAATCTGTAATGAGTTGTCATGTGCCATACACTTAAGGAATATGATGCATGTTGTACTACCTTTTAATAGATGGCTGCTCTGTCATACTTCTATTCAAGAAATAATATGATTGCTATACTTGGGTTTTTTCTTATTAGCCTTCTGGTAGTTGTAATAGAATATTTCTGAAAGCAGTTATGGAGAAAAATATTTCCTCTTTAAAAAAAAAAGTTGGGGTTACCACTTTGTTAAAATTTCATATCAGAGTTACTTGTCATGGCAATAGCTATGCCTAACTCACAAATTTGATGCAAAATAGCCTGCTTGTTTCTAGAATAATGTTTAACTGCTGGAGCAGGATGTACAGTATTTCTCTTCTCACCTTCAGGTTTCGTTACATTATAATGAAGCAGAAGTTCTTGGAAGCCTTATGTGTAAACAATGCGATGTCAGCAGAAGATGAGCCTCAGCATGTAAGAATTGCCTCTGGTTTGGGATTTTTTCCTCTTGTTAGAAAATCTCTTGAGATTAGTCTGATTAAAGGCAGAGCAGAAGCTCCCAGCATTAAATATACAAATTTTAGCTATTATGAAATGGTTTCTTAAACACTGGAAAAAGTAATCAGTATTCTTTGGAAATGAGTGTGGCTCCCTGGTCAAAATACAATTGTACATAAAAGGGTTGCTTGAAACTTTGCAGATAGATCAGTGACCATATGCTATGTCTGTGGTCCTGACCCTCAGATTTACTTTAGGCCATTGTGCTAAAGTACAGGGCTCTTCTTTTTTTATTAGGTTTTTTTTTTCCAGAAGTATGCTGAAGCAGGCCTCAGGATCACAGACATTTATTGTCGTAATTTGGGCCAGATGAAAGGTTGAATGAATCTTACGCTTAATCTCTGTTGGTTTTGGAGAGAAAGGTCAGAATTGTTTTTCTGAGGGAGCAGATGTGTTCACAAAGGACTCTTTCAGTTAAATGTGCAAACAGCAGGAGTTGTGGACTTAAGTTTTTGACATGCAAAGAGACATGAACTCAAACTGGCAAAGATGTGCAGATTGTGAAATTAATTACAGTTTTTCATTTATATTGACAATGGAGTAATACCAAATTTCTAAGACAAAAATGTTATGAAATTAAAAATTAATAATGACAGTAGTTTTAAGACAAGTGATTTTGTTTTTGAGACTGAATTAATTCTCTGTCACATTATGCTTATATTGTAGTTGAGGGTTTTCTCTTGACAGAGTAGAGAAAGTTAAAAGTAAGTCCATATTTATGGTTTAAATGGAAGGTGTACTAGTCCTTTGATTACTCAGTCTGCATCCTGTTACTAGATAGCAGTACAGGGGAAAAATCAGATTAATGTTCATTATTTTGTTTTAAATGTTACCAAATGTGTTGCCATGTAGTGAGTCAAAGGCTGCAGTATTGAAGTATCTAGGTAACATGGCTAAGTGGGGAGTTGTACTGATTTTTAGATCTGTGTAACTAAAAATGTCAGGTTTTGCATATTTAACATGGTTCTTGGCTCTTAGCTATCAACAAGCTTTGTAATAAAGCCCTCTATTCATTTGGAGGTGTTATCTTCTGAGAACTCTTTGAACTTTGCTGACATTTTTGATTGAAGAACAGAAAATCTCAGTATAAAAGCTGCTAATCACTGGAAACTAGAGCAATCTACAAGGCTTTTATGAAAAGCTACTGGCATAGGTTATACAAATAAAGGGGAAAATAAGTCAGCTGGCTTTGAGAGTGGAAGTTACCTTTTGTACTACAATAGAATTGGAGCTGTTCAGCTACAGATATAAAATTTTAAGCCCATGCAGTGACATGAAAACATTCCATAAATCTGTAAAAAGTGGGACTGGGTGGGGGCGTTTAGGAAGTCAAAGCATCCAGGAATTTGTCTCTGTTGTAACTGCACTTGTATCAGCAATTTCAGACTCCATATGCTTATTCAATTAAAATATAAGCAGTAATAGTAATAAATGAATGGTAGCAGACAAGTTGTGTTGCTGCCTGTTCTTCAAGTGCTTTCTTGTGGAAACACACATACTACAGAGTGCTATGTTGATGTTTCTCTAGCTGGAATTTACCATGCGAGAGGCCGTGCAGTGCCTGCATGCGCTGGAGGAATATTGCCCCTCTAAGGAAGACTATAGCAAACTGTGCCTGCTGCTGACGCTGCCTCGCCTGACCAACCATGCTGAGTTCAAGGACTGGAATCCCAGCACTGCTCGGGTTCACTGCTTTGAAGAAGCCTGTGTCATGGTGGCAGAGTTCATTCCTGCAGATAGGAAACTGAGTGAGGCCGGCTTCAAAGCAAGTAACAATCGCTTGTTCCAGCTTGTAATGAAGGGATTGCTTTATGAATGTTGTGTGGAATTCTGTCAGAGTAAAGCAACAGGAGAAGAAATCACAGAAAGTGAAGTATTGCTGGGCATTGATCTCTTGTGTGGTAATGGTTGTGATGACTTGGACCTTAGCTTATTATCATGGCTGCAGAATCTGCCAGCTACTGTGTTTTCTTGTGCTTTTGAACAAAAGATGCTTAATATTCATGTTGATAAACTTCTCAAGCCTACAAAAGCAGCCTATGCTGATCTTCTGACACCTCTTATCAGCAAACTTTCTCCTTATCCATCATCCCCAATGCGACGGCCTCAGTCTGCAGATGCTTACATGACCCGCTCCCTAAACCCTGCCTTAGATGGGCTCTCGTGTGGACTGACAAACCACGATAAACGGGTCACAGACCTCGGGACCAAAACTTCTCCCATGTCACACTCCTTTGCTAATTTCCATTACCCTGGAGTACAGAATCTCAGCAGGAGCCTCATGCTTGAGAATACTGAATGTCACAGCATTTTTGAAGAGTCACCAGAGCGGTAAGCACAGCTAGAGCTCTGTTTTCACTTTAGCTTGTGTTGCACTGTTTCTGTGTTCTTACCTGCACTGTAACTCTGAACATAATTGTAACATTGAAACATAAGTTGGTTGTTTAAGTTTTGTTGTAATGAAAACTCTGTGTAGAAGGTGTGTTTTTCCTTATGTTTTTATGATCTAAGTAGATTTTCGTATTTGGGTTTGAGCCTTATGGATTCAGTTTGTGCTTTTTGAAAACTTTCCTAGCACAGAGCACAAATGTGCTCTGAGTATGTAATATTGTCTGGCTAGGGTTTGTGTTCAGGATTACTGTGTTCTTTCTTCCATTCCAGGTAAATAAATGGACACAGTGAAGTAGCTGTAACTCTCATCTTCTTTCTCCATTGCGTTCTGTCTTCAAGTCTCTATAAATAATTTTGGTCCTGACACTGTAAATTAGTTACTTAAGTATACTTGAATAATTTGCATAGCCAAGTGAAATCGGTGCAAATGACAATATGCCATTGTTGTAAAATTCCTGTATCACTTAAATTGTTACAGTAGTAGCTCAGCTTAAATATTTACTTTGTGTTTTTCAAACCAAAGATGAGTAAGGCAGCTGAATGTATAAAGTGTTTTGTATTGGACTTTGAGATAGTTGGGTTATGCTGTTAGTAAGTTTTTAATGAAATGCACATTGGAAAATTGGCTTCTGATAGAAATGTCCTCCTAACTGGGAGAAATGATACTTCTCAGTTGAGAGATAATCATCATGTTTCTGCCTGGCCTTTTGATCGGCAGTTTTGTCTGTCCCTTTCAAATGGTTATAGTCATGTTTCCCTAGAAAGCAGCTGCCAGCTTTTTTGATTCTTAGAGGACCAGGTGGGTAACGAGCCCTGCACTTGGGAAGAAGACATTTGGGGCTGTGGGGATCAATCCAGGTCACAGTTGGTGTCTCTATTAGTTTTGCCTTGGAGCAATATTCCGTATATTGTGTTATGGTAAAGAGCAGCTGTAATTAAATTCAGTAAAAAGGAAACAAACACTACCAAACTGATGTCAGTTCACCAGTGATAATGGAAATATTTACAGTAATGTATGTTTTAATATTTATCTTAATACTTACCTTGAAAGTAAGTATTTTGTTTTGTACTGTTTTGTTTGATTGAAGTCTTGGGTTTTACCAGCCTCTTCACAACTAGAGTTTTTGTGGCTAGCTTAAATCTTATGGAAGTATCCCCGATGTTGCATTTTTACAAAGTGTACCTCCTGAAGATACTAGTTTATTGTGAATCCTCATTTTACTGATTTGTATCAAACCTTATCATTTGTATGAGTAGACCAGGGTCCAGTGTTAAAACTGATTCTTGAGAGGTTTTTGCTTCCCTTTTCAATATTGGAGTATTAGATTAATTCTGCACAAATAACATAATTGTGTGGGCTAAATAAGGTGGTTAATTGCTACAGGTCTTTATATAGGCCTTTTCATGTGAAGTTTATAGTTTGCAACATGTTTTTTTCATTAATAATACATCTCTTGAAAGTTATAATTGCAGGGTCATAATTATAGGATTAGAACTATAGGGCCAGACCCCTAGTTTTCACAAAGACATTATACCTTTTCAGAAGAAAATCCACCTTCAGCTCAAATATCCAGTCTAAATGCCAATATTTGCAAGGGTGGAAGCTGAGCTTTATGTAAATCTGGCCCTTGCTTCCTCTTGCACAAGACAGGAACACTGTATTTCTTTTATAAGTTGAGTTCATTAAGCAGGTTTCTTTTAGTCAGCTGAATTAATTTTGTTGTTGTACAGAGGTACCCAAAAAGTTTAAAATAACTTCTAAAAAAAACTTTGCTGCAAGTAAAAAAGACTTTCAGTTGACAAAACTGAAGATGGGCATCCAAGGCTTGTAAAGTGTTCTGCACATTTACTGATTGATTCCAAACCATTTTGGAAAGTGTCATCCAGAAATACTTACAATACAAGAAAAGCAAAACCAGTATAAACATTTTTCTACTTACTGAATAAACATTTTTGTACTTCCTGCACTGTCAGGAATCTTCAAGCAGATGTATGTTAAACATCCATGATTATTAGTTTAAATTTAGATTGATTGTGGTAATTAAACTGAGATCTTAGGGAAGAGTTTAGTCTCATATCAGATACATTTTGTGCACATAATTGCTTTGAAATGGGAGATTTTGAGTAACTTTTTAGTTAAAGAGTGTAGAATTCAACTCTAGGGCTAGGAAAGATGAAATTTGGTTATGCTATGGTAGTAAGGCTTTTTGGAAACTGGCTGTGCTTTTTGTTTGTCAGGGAGTTTATTTAGTTTAGAGTAACACATTACAAGTGGCATTTTTTCCTAAGGGAGTTTATTTTCTTTAGTGCAACACATTGCAAGTGGCATTTTTTTCCTAAGCAATATCTTCAGTTTGATGTGACTTGAGTAGTTTGCATGCTTGTGTTACCAGATCTTACTCTAGAATGTTATCTTTCTCCACTTGATTTTCTGCTCTTAATTTTTCTCAGTTAAGCATCTCTTCTTTTCCATGTTGCTGCGAGAAGCGATACTCCTGTGGAGCCACAGCATCCCATTGGCAGTGAGACTTCGTGCCAGAGCTCAGCTCCAGAAAATGAACCACTCAATGCAGCACAGAGTCAGGGATCAGCCAAACAAGAGAAAAACGAGGTAGTGCTTGTTTGTTTAAAAATGATGAGGGCCTTTGAGCTGGGTTCTGATCACTTCCTAATGGTTTACCTTTGTGTGGAGAACTTCATGCATGACAGTGGGTTGCTTTGAATCTTGTTTTTACTATAGTAAAAATGCCATATTGCATCTTGTATAAGAAGCTATTACTTTTTTGTCCCCCATTGTATAAAGTTCTGCTGTCATTTGAGTCTGTAATGCAGCTGATTAGAGTGCCTTGTCACATCAGCAGTCCAGCTAAACTGTTGTGTAGATCTTTAAAAGAAAAAAAGCAACCAGCCAACAATGTTAAACAGTGCTTAAGCATCCTCCTCATGTTCTAGTGAGAAACCTGGCATGTAGCTTGTAATTTTTGGTGTGTTCACCACTAGGTTTCATAGAGACAGAGAACACAGAGAAGTGGGGCAATTCCCTCATATCTTTGCTATTCAGAATCCTATAGCATAACCTTTTTTGGGATTCATCTCTAAAGACCTGTGCCTTGACTATCTTTTTTCTCTTGTTTATTTCTTTAACAGCAATATGAGGCAAATGAAATAATAGCTCAGAAGGAAACAATGAAAACAGTTACCTATTGTATACTTTTTCCACAGTTAAATGCCTGTCTCTAAATTTGGTAGTGATGAATAACATTGAGTATGCTGTCTGTTCTGTTTGCCAACTCAGGTTTGATTTTAAGTAAACTGTGCCTTGGCTTGTGACGTCTGTGTGGTACTGAAAACCAGCCTAGTCTTGACAGGGCTATGTTCTAGTAGGCTCTGGATACTGGAGTGAGGCAGTGGGGTCCACTGTAGGATTAACAAAGTCCTCCAGACTTGAGGACTTCACTCCCTACCTGGACTTTGAGTCACTTCTCTGCTGCAGTGGTGTTTTGTATGCATGTTGGAAGGGAGGGAAGAGCTTAACTACATATAGAACAGGGCAGGTATCAAAAGGAAAAAAATGAAACAGATGCAAAATACGTAGGAGAGAATGAGGACAGGAGATGCTGTGGTGAAGATGTTGACCAAGCTGTTATGCACAAGGAGAAAAGAATGTAGTACCTGCAATTGTCTGAACTAATGCAAAGTTATGAGGATGTCCTTATACAGCTTAAAATCATAGATGTCACTCCAGAAAACAAACAGAAATCCACCCAAGGTTTTGAGTTTTTTTACTTTTACTATTTTTTTCTATTAGTTGGTAAATATGCAGTTTGGTTTTTTCCTTCAGAAAATGTAGGGCAGTTCAGTGTGGATAATCTGGCCTTGGACTAAAGTACTTTTGGTTTTCTGCTTGTTCTGTTTTTATCTTGTTCTCAGCTGTTAGCAGAAAAGTGAAAGAAAAATAAGGTTTGGGAATGCAGAAGGCAGCAAGTCCTGGGCAGCTGGCAGTGTGGGAAGCTAAAGACAGTATGTAAAGGAGAAAAGACTATGAGAAAGGAAGTTCAAATGTTTGTTTGGTCCAGAAAACAAGGAATTTTAAAGTTAAAACAGGGCACCAATTTCAAAAGTAAAATGTACCACTTGGTTAGACCACTGCGGAGCTGGCTGCTGGGAGAGGTCAGTTGGGTCCGCAGACTGATGGCAGGGAGGTGTCAATGTGGCAGAAAATACTGAATTTGTAATGAAAGTATGACTTGGAGTTTGGAGTGCAACTTACATAGTTTTCTGATTTTTATTTTCAATTTTCAGTCACTTTTTTGTTTTGATCTTAAGTAATAATTTGGAAGTTTTGTAGGAAAGAACAGTCTCCTTCAGAATTATGGCAGGACTGCTTCAACAGTGAATAGCATAGGCTGGAAGTGTTTTTTTAATACGTAAATTGTGTCTGGTTTTAAGGAAGAATGAAACCATCACTCCTCGGAGGTGAATCTCCCAGCTTTTTGATGCCTGTCTTGAAATACTGAGCCAGAAAGTTAATATTTTTGTTAAATACCACAATTAACTATTTAAATTCCATCTGTGATCCTCATTTCTTTTTAGCTTCGTGATTCCACAGAGCAGTTTCAGGAATACTACAGACAAAGACTACGTTACCAGCAGCACTTAGAGCAGAAGGAACAGCAGCGACAGTTGTATCAGCAGATGTTGTTAGAGGGAGGAGTCAGTCAAGAAGATGGAGCTGACCAGCAACAGAACCTTACTGAACAGTTTCTTAACAGGTTGGGGGAGTTTCATTCTTCTACCCACCCAAATCCTTCTATAAGTTCTCATAATAACCTGTTTTGATGGTTTGTTTTTTTTTTAACTTGTCATTTGGTATTAGATCTATCCAGAAACTAGGAGAATTAAATATGGGTATGGACAGTCTTGGAAATGATGTACAAACACTTAGCCAGCAATGTAGTGGGAGCAAAGGGATTGCATCTACCAATCCAGCAAGTAACTTCACATCAGCACCTTCAGATGGTAGCCAGAGGATAACAACTGATAGCCCAAGTCTTAATACAAGCACTCCTCGCAAGTGTGGTTCAGCTAATCAGATACCCTTTCCTGAAGAGTCACCTGTACAGGGGAACCAAAGGTAGGTTACTGGAGAGCGTTCAGAACTGGAAATATCCCTCTGCTAGCACTGTGGGAGAGCTGTTTGTATTTATCTTTAGTTATCAAATTACTTTCTCATTGAATAGGGGTATTTAGTTCATGATCAGTGTTTTCTAAATATTTATGTAAGGATGATAAAGTTGGTTTTTTTGATGACATGCATGGGGAATAGTGGTTAGTTCTTATGGCTTACATTTTATGCTTGTTTTTAATTTTGGACTTTTTATTCCATCTTATACATATCGTTTTTGTTTATTTTGTGTTATACTAAGTTTCTGGAAGCTTTTTTATTAAATACAAAGTAGATGAAGGTGAAAACAGGGCAGAATGGGAACTGAATTTCTTCCGTTAACAAAAAGTAATGCTGACCTGAAAGAAACAGTAATTCTCTCTGTATTTACTGTATCTATACATTAGGTATGTTATGGAATGAAGAATATTTTTAACTTGCGTTCACTTGCTCAATGCTTAGAGTTGCTGCAAAAAGAGCTGCCCCTTGTGAAAATAATAGTTTAATGGTAATGATTCAGACATGTATAACACTTCACACAAATTAGTCAGTTCTGAGAATGACTGAAACTGTAACTTTACTCCAAAAAATATTTACAAAAAAATCTGTCCCTGCTCTTATTCTTCTGTCTTGTTATTTTAAACACTTCACTAAATCCAAACAGTGCGTCAGAACATGCTGCCACTCAGCCACAGTCAGAAGACTCTTCGGGGAATTTATCTAGGACAAGAGGCGATGAGGTGAGTTTTCTTGTTGTCTTTTACTATGTGTGTTATCAAAAGATTCAGTATTTAATCCTGAGTATGTGACATCCTCTTTCTGTAATAGATATTTAGAATGAATTCTGGTTGGTGTAGTGCCTACAGAGTCACAGAACCATTGAGATTGGAAAGGACTTTTGTAGACTGAATCCAAACCACTGCTCAAAACAGGCTCAATGAGAGCAGGTTTCTTGGGGCTGGGTCCAGTTGGGTTTTGAGTCTCTCCAAGGATGGAGGATGTTTCCTAGGCTTTGTGGGCTACCTCATCCTGTGTCTGACCACCCTCACAGTATTTTTAAAACACCAAAAAAGTTGAAATGGAATTTGCTTTATTTTATTTGGTGTTCATTGCCTCTGGTCCATTCACTGGATCCCACTGGGAGGAGTCTTGCTCCATCTTTACTCGTCCAGTCATGTATTTATATGCACTGGTGAGGTGTACATCTGTACACCCTGAAGAGCTCTTCTGATCTCAAGGCCAAACAATACCAGCTCTTTCAGCTTCTCCTAGTACAACAGATGTTCCAATGGGATGTCTTTTACAACCATTGTTTTATGTTTTCCAGGTTGAAGCTTTGAGTGTTGGACTGCATTCAGTATGGTCTGAAAACCTAGGGAAATAGTTAATAGGGAATTAACTGCAATAAGTACATTCCAAAGTTTCTGCATCACATAAATAAAAATCATAATCTTAGAAAGGATGTCATGAAGTCACAAGGAGGATGATGTAATAAAGCTTAGCATAATTTAATGATAACTTTGTGTTATGTGCAGGGTGAAAATCTGATTCTGTGTTTAATATTACATTTGGTTTAGAAACTGTGCTTGACTTGGACTGTTTCTGGTAAACATGCAGCTTTGTTCCCCTTGCAAGTTTCACATATCAAATGTGTTTACACAGAAATAAGCTGTAGTATGGCCCATTTGAGGTGGGCTGTTTAGAAGAACAAAAGCAGGTGGAAGTCTAGAGGGAGAATGGGAAATACTAATCTAATGTTATCTGTAAGAGTCAGTTGAAGAAAAGGGCTTCAAGTGTGGCATTCTTGGACTTGGAGTAGATGTTGTTTTCAAAACTGTACAAATTTGTTCAAAACAAATTTGAGTAATTCAACCTGATCTGCTGCTACTTGTTAATACTTGGCCACAGTATTTTTACATTATTCCAGAGAGCAGTCACACCTACTTTTAAATGTCCATTTTTACACAGAAGAACCTAATTTGACTGTTGTCCTTCTACACAGGATGACAAATCAAAAAAGCAATTTATTTGCATTAATACTCTAGAAGACACACAAGCTGTCAGAGCTGTAGCCTTCCATCCCAATGGGAGTTTATATGCTGTTGGCTCCAACTCTAAAACCTTGAGAGTTTGTGCCTATCCAGAAGTAATTGACCCAAGGTAAGAAAGCAAGTATAATAATTTCTTTTTCTGTGTCATAACACTTCTTTCTCCTCTAGCTACTGATACCTGTACATTTCATACCTTTGTTTAATACAACAGTGCTCTTCTTGAAATCCTGAGCTGCTAAACAAAAATAAGGTGATGTGCTGAAATATTTGTATATTTGTGAGCTACTTCTTTGCTCTCTTTCATTACTTGCAAGATGTATTGCCACAAGACCACACCTTTCCTTGTAAAAGTGTTATCTTTTATCTCAGCAGTTGGGCTTTTCTGAGTTGAGTGGTTGGCCTGTGGTTTTGATATTCCAGCTGTAAAAGTGGGAGAAAGCATGTGTCAGTTCCCAAGCAAGCACAAGCTGGACTTTGTAAGATTCAGTTTCTAGCAGGAGGACAGACTTAACAGTAGAGAAAGTTGTATCTTCTTGAACTTTTACAGCAAAACTTGCCAGAGCGTGTCTATTGACCCGTTTTTACTCTGAACGTTGTTTTCTAGGTAGACTGGTTCCTTGACAAAAAAAGCATTAGTTGTGTTTTACTGTACACCTGTGTTTTCAGTTTTCTTTCCACCCATTTTTTTAATAGGACAGGGAAAATAGACCTGGAAATAAATATAGCCACATCGATGGCCATCTCCTTATTTCTGCTCTCCTTACATTATTTTCTTGGAGCATCTAAAACTTCACAATTTTGGGAGCTAGAGATGTGCACAGTGATTTTTATCTGGTACATCTTCCCACTTTAGGACCAATGTTCATGCTTCTAAAACGTTCAAATAGTAATCAGATTTTTCTTTTCCTCCTTAAATATCATCAGTAAGGTAGCCTTTGAAGTTTAATTCCAAAATATTTATGAGCAATGTACTACACAACAAAAAAAGGAATTGATTTCCATTACCCAATGCAAGCCAGGTTACTAGGCTTGAAGCCCAAGCAGCCTCTTGACTGGTAAGCAGTGCAAAACATGTTGGCTCCTGCACAGCTGCTTCTTCTGTTCTTTGGGAAGGATTAGAGCAGCTCTGCAGCCTTAGTTTCTACTTGCAATGCACGATCTGCTGTGACAAGAGACACAGTGCAACTGGACATGAAAGGAATACTGAGATTTCCCTAATTCTGAACTTGTAATTCGTCCACTTACTGTTGATTTTAACTATCCTTACAGTTTACCTAAAATATTTCATCATGGGATTTACAAGTCAGCAGAGAGATTACATTATCGTAAAGATACTCTAATCCTTGTAACAACAGGAGTCTAGACATGCATTCAAAATTATGAGCTTTTTAAAGAGCTATGGTTGTCTAGAATAACTGTTCTTTGAAGCTTTTTAAAGGGTTTCCTTTTACTTGTCCTTCAAAGTGTTTTCCACACACCTTTAAGATTAAACACTGACAGATAATATGTTACAGTTCTGCAAATGTTGCTCAAAGAATCACAGTGCTTCCATGCAGTGGATTGGCAACTAGTCTCTGACCTGGGTAGGTGCTCCCATGTCCTGAGAGAGTCAGTGATCTTCAGCTCTTAACATGTGGTGAATCCAAACTGAGTGTGAGATAAGGCATTAGGCCATTTAGGAAGCTCTGTAGTGTGTTGAATGGTCCTGATTTAGCCTAATCTGTCATGGATTTCCTCTCTAGCAACAAAATTATATTAGCTGCCATGTAGATTTACTTTAGTATTCTTTACTAAAGCCGTGTTAATCTCCAAAGTTTTTCAACAAACTTGGGTGATTGTCTTCTGTCTTTTCTCTCTGCCTCTTTTGTTCAAGTATTTATAGTAAGGTTTATGAATTTGCTCAATACCAGTTGACTTTGTTGAATTTCTCCTGTTGATGTTGCTGGACTGATATGGAGATGAATACTGCAATACTTTATCCTAAGTACTTGATTTCTTCCTGCTGTGTGAGCAGAGGAAGAACATTGTAGGAAGGTAATTCATTGAAATCAAGGAAATGTAAATTACTGGGACTGTTGCTTTTATTTCAGCAGTGTGTAAAGCTGTTGTGGTTTTACAAATAATAATCCATGGTGTATTTAGATGCTATCAGGATTCTTGCATTAATGTAGAATGGTGAATCTGTTCTTCTTGCACAGGCTTGGCCTACTGTTGCTTAGTTGAACTTGTGCATATTCAAATGTGGTCGTAGAATTAAGCTGTTGAAGTATGAAGGATGTAGACAAAAATCAGAGCAGTTTCAGACTCTGGGGATAATGTATTGTTGTACTATACCTGGTGATTACTATATTTTATTTGTATCGACCCTTTAGACATGACGGGACTACATAAGTTCTTTTTGCATGTTCAGTCACAGATACTATGGAAAAATGGGAAGAAACTGAGAGAATGCGATAGAGAAGATCCTTTTGTCTTTGATCACATATATACGTTTCAATGCAAGTTGTCATATGAATTTCATGTTACTCAAAATAATAGAAAAATAGTGTTTTCATTTTAGAATACTTTGTTTTCCTTAGAAAAAAAAGGAAATGTGATGGTTTTATTTTTTTTCTTTTACCAGTGCTTATAATACTCCTAAACAACCTGTAATTCGCTTCAAGAGGAATAAGCATCACAAAGGATCAATCTACTGTGTAGCCTGGAGTCCCTGTGGACAGCTGTTAGCTACTGGTTCTAATGATAAATATGTGAAAGTGCTGCCTTTTAATGCAGAAACTTGTAATGCAACAGGTAGTACTGTGTGTATACTCATTTCAAAGAACTTATTTTCAGTTACTCTTCCAGTATTGGTCAAAACCATCCAAGTTACTTTGGTTATGTTTTGTTATTTTTATTCCAGTATTTTCATTTAGTCTCTTTTCCCTTTTCCCATCACTGTGGTCTCTATGCAGCAAAGAACCACTGAGAGGTTGGGAATTATCTTTAGGGTTTTGTTTGGGTTGGGTGGTGGTGTTTTGGTTTCATTTTGCAAGACTTTGGTCTTGTGCTATCCCCTGGCAGATTCCTCTCCATGTACAGTAAAACAACCAGATGTTCTTACCCACCTCTAGACCTTGGTTGTCACTAAGAATTTATTTTCACTCCTAGTTCCCTTTTCTCTTGCCTAGTTCTGTCACCTATATTCTCACCCATCTTAAAAAGGCTTCTGTCCCAGCAAATACTGCTTTCCATGCCCAACCCTCCTAATCAATGTATTGAATGTGGCTCTTATCTTTTCTGTTTTGAACTTAGGCTGCCTTGTCTTTTGTGGTTCAGTGCTCTCAATGATCTTTTCCTCCTGGCAAAGAGCTTTTTGAGTTCACCAGAGTTTACAAACAGAAATAAATGTACTCTATAAGAAACCTTGGCTACAATTGGCAGTGGTGATGGCCTGTGTACATTTTGCAAAGCTTTAGCAAGTAGGCAGCTCAAGCAACACTCAAAACCAAGATTCTTAGGTATTTTATTTGAACTGTAGTAACTGAAATAATGTGTTCTGTGCTGAAGTGCACAGCCATGTTTGCACTGGGTGGCATGTTCACCCTTGCCTAAAATACTCTGTATTATCTCTGTAGGTGCTCTAAAGAGCACAGCACTAACAAACAAACTTTGTTCCTTGGTTTTTAAATTCTTTTAGGCCCAGATTTGGAATTCAGCATGCACGATGGGACAATCAGAGACCTTGCTTTTATGGAAGGCCCAGAAAGTGGTGGTGCCATTTTAATAAGTGCTGGAGCAGGGGACTGTAATATTTACACAACAGACTGTCAGCGAGGACAAGGCCTGCATGCCCTCAGTGGTCACACTGGTATGTACAGTGTGGCTTCTCTCACTCTTCCTAAGTCTATTTTATATTTTAATAAAGTTGTTGGTATTCCAACTGTAATATTTCAGTGTTGGATTAATGATATTTATTCAAATTAAGAAGTCTTCTTGTTCACAGGACATATTTTAGCACTTTATACATGGAGTGGCTGGATGATTGCATCTGGATCTCAAGACAAGACTGTAAGATTTTGGGATTTGAGAGTGCCAAGCTGTGTTCGTGTTGTGGGAACGACGTTTCATGGAACAGGCAAGACTTGCTATCATGCTTTTAATCATCCTGGCATAAAAATAGACTTTGAAGATGTCAGAGTTGTATAGAGAGAGTGTGAGGCGAGTTGTGGGACAGAAGGAAGGCTTGGCTTAAAAAAAGAACCTATGAAGATATCTATACCTGTGGGGCTGGTTGGTTTGTTTGTTCCTAAAGTAATATTTCCTTACAGAAGATGGGTAGTGTTCGTATGACTTTCAGACACTTTTAAGTACATTCAAGTACAACAACCTAACTGAAGTCCTTGAAACTTCAGGACCAGGGTGAATTCCTTGCTGTGTTCCACATTATTTCATAAGAGTGACTTTCTTGCCTGTGATGAAACAGATATTTTCTCATGCAGCTTTAATAGTGTCTTTGCTATGATTCAAGTGTGACCTATGGCTTCAGAGTTTTTAGTGCTGAAACATGAACATACCCAGCTTAGAATAAGAAAGAGTTTACTTAAATGTAAGGCCAGCTTTCCGTGTTCTTTCACAATGTATGTTATTGTGTAAAAAAGAGAGTTGGCTGTTTGCACAAGCGTGGCTCTGATGTGTGACTGTTGGGATCTCTTCCCCCTGCAGGGAGTGCTGTAGCCTCAGTGGCAGTGGACCCCAGTGGCAGGCTGCTGGCCACGGGCCAGGAGGACTCAAGCTGCATGCTGTATGACATCCGTGGGGGCCGCATGGTGCAGAGCTACCACCCCCATGGCAGTGACGTGCGCTCTGTGCGCTTCTCGCCGGGTGCACACTACCTGCTCACCGGCTCCTATGACATGAAGATCAAGGTCACAGACCTGCAAGGTAACACAGGCAGAGGGTCACAGGTTGGTTTCCCAGTTGGGGCTTTTAATGTTGGCGTTGAGAACTTGGCTCAAAGATTAGCTTTTACTTTAAAAAGGGAAAAAATAGTAGAGCTGTGAAAGGTTGGACATGTATATACATGATAGCATCAGTTGGAAATTGCCTGTGTTGCTGAAACTGTAGGCTGTGAACTAAATCTTGTTTTGGGGCTCAGGTCTCATTACAGTAAAATCTCTGATTAACACTGTTGCCTGGTGAGATGACCATTGCTTTCAGACAGCATTCATAAAATTGATGCTTAAAAAAACCCTAAAATGTATAGTAATTCTCATTTTTATTGGGATGAGTTTAGAAGAGGGAAGATACTGGGTATATCTTACTGACTTGATTTTCTTGGACCTTTAAATTTGAATCACCTTGAGTAAAAATAGTGGAGATCTGCATTTTTAAGCTGTACTGTGTCCAGT
Source organism: Pomatostomus ruficeps (assembly GCA_013400735.1). Taxonomy (NCBI): domain Eukaryota; kingdom Metazoa; phylum Chordata; class Aves; order Passeriformes; family Timaliidae; genus Pomatostomus; species Pomatostomus ruficeps. The sequence continues at coordinate 60,258 of VYZT01060778.1, read as the reverse complement.
AACACCTAAAAACTGAAACACTGGGGCCTTTTGTTATGCTTTGTGTTTGTGAGAGAGAAAGGGGGGTCAAGTACACTTCATAAGGTGAAATACAGATGTACGCTTTAGTAAGCAAACTGGTTAAAAAAAGACCTGGCACCCAAGGACTAGGGTATCAATTCATGAAATGAGCGATGATTTCTGTTCCTCTTCCACAGGGGACCTGACAAAGCAGCTTCCTCTGATGGTGGTAGGGGAGCACAAGGACAAAGTTATTCAGTGCAGATGGCACACGCAAGATCTTTCCTTCTTGTCATCTTCTGCAGACAGAACTGTAACCCTTTGGACCTACAATGGTTAGAGTGCAAACAGGCAACTATGCAGTTAAAGCACAGAGACCCGAGACTACAGAACTGTAAAAACAAGTAATGATGATGAGGCTTTGAGAGCAGCAGTTGAGCAGGAGAGTGTCTTATCAAGAGGAGGGGCATTTGTCACTGATTTTTCTGGTTTGTAGGAGGTCTTGGTGTTTTTAGTATATTCTTTTGCAGTGCTTCCAGTCTTCCATGTTGAACTCATGCTGCTGTGACCTATTGTAGTCTTGTTGCCAAAGTCTATGAGGAGAACTCTTCTGTTGTGGATGTGCACTCAGAGTAACATGAATGATGTGTTTACAGTTTGGTATTAATTGCATTCCTTGTTCTTTGCCTCAATGAGAATTTTGTATAGAAACTTAAGTTTAGGAACACTTTAATCAAGTCTGTATGTAACTAGTTACACATGCACATAAAAGAAAAACTACTTCCACTGTTTTTTCAGGTTTATTGTATTCATCACTTTTAAACAAGAGCTCAAACTTTATAACATCTCCACAGTTTCAATGTTTTTAGTAAAAAAAATCTGAACTTTAGAGGTTAACTAGGTAGTAACCACTTCTTGATTATGGTCCATTATATAGTGGGGGTTTTTCTTTCTTTTTCATCTAACCTGGGAAAAATGTTGCTGTTTTTCTACATGACATTGTTTTGAACCAGCTAACATGTTGGAGGGGGAAAAGTAAAATATTAACTTTTTTCAGTAGAAACATGTAATATTTTACTTTTTGGATGCAACAGAATACCTCTGTGTATAATGTACTGTAGAAAAGAGTGGATTGGCAATAGTTGTCACAGTGAGCTTAATGGCTATCAGTTTTTCAAGTAAAAGGGATACCATTGATGCAGTAATAGAAACCAGCATGGCGGCTTAAAATGCTATGTCTGCATGATAATTTAAGAATTGTTTAAATTGCCAGTTCAGAAGCTTATCTGAATTTTATTTCTTGCACTGTTTATGTATGGGAAATTGCAGTTTTATTTCTACAGAACTTTAGATTCTAATGTTTATGTATTGTTATATTTTCATATTGTACAGTTCCTTTGACTTTTTAAAATATAAACCTTAAACTTTAGGTTATTTATTTATTTGAACTGCAGTTAAGTTTTGGATTCTCTTGGTTACTAAATTATATGTGCACTGTAGCAAGCATTTTTACCTATTGTATAAGAGTGGAAAGGTAACTATAGAAGTGTATCTGTGCTATAATCTCAATAAAGACCTCCCAGCACCTGCACCCGTTTCATCTATTATTTCGGATCCTGCTTTATAATTCCTCAATCCAACTGTGATACAACCATTTGACGTGTGGTTCAAGTATGCCAGAACTATAAAATAATTAAGAGCTTTGATGCTGCTTTCCAGTATCGGAATTTGCAGTACAGTAAGAGTACAGGGGCAGAGAGAGACAAGCTGAAAAATCTTGTTTGTTTTTTTCTTTATTAGATATATATATACAATAATGTATATGTATTATACAATGATACATATACAAAGCTACTTCAGGAGAAAATAGCGTTTCTCTAGCTGTCTCTCTGTGGTCAAAGCTGGCAGACTATTCTAGTTAGTATATTTCCTGACATTAATTTTATTCCAAGTTGTGTCTCTACAGAGCGGATCTGGTGTTACATCCATCATTTAACACCCCCGCCTGTTGTGCTTGATCTCGCGTTTAGCGAAGGTTCGTCGCTGCCGTGGGTGCCCGGGCCCGTGGGCAGCTCCACGTGGGCGGGGCCGGGCGGGGCTTGGGGCGGTGCCGCCGCTGCCTCGGGGCGGGGCCCGCAGCGCGAGACGGCGCCTCGGGGCAGGGCGGTGTTTCCGCGGCCGCTGCTCCACTCCGCGTCCCGGGCGGAGGGGCCCCCCCGGGCGGAGGGGCTGCCGGGGCGGCCCCGCGCCGAGTAGACACATCGGGAGAACGCCGAGATTCTGCGGCCCTTCGGGTACAGCGGGCTGCGGGCGGGGCGGCGCCGCTGGCCGGGGCCTGCGCCGTGCATGGACGAGGGGCGGCGGGGAGGGGCCGAGGGCTGCGTGTCTCGGCGGAGCGCGGTGTCAGGTGCGACACGAAGTAGACGAAGGCGGGGGTTTATCGTATTTAGCGTGCGGGGCCGCTTCTCTACGGCCCTGTCTGCTCCTGCAGCTCTCGGGCGACAGCGCCGGCCTGGGCCGGGCCGGGCCGGAGCGGGGCCTGGGGCCTGGCGGAGCCGCTTCGGAGGGACCAGGCCGTGGCGTTGGGCAGGGCAGGGATGGCCTTGCAAGGCTGGCCAGGGTGAGTTCTGCGTGATGGTCGTGCTGGCTGGCCCCTTCGTGGAAAAATACTGAAACCCAAAGTTCAGCAAGGAGGAGTGTTCGCGTTGGCAGTAGTTCTCCAGGGCCAAGCTGCCTGCACTCTTAGGAGCAGAATCACTGGGGGAGATCGGTGTATCTGTCTCAGAGAGGGAACAAAGGATGGTGGAGCGGCTGGAGGTGTTGTAGTCATGCTCTTTTTAAAACAGTGCGGCCAAGGGGAAGTAAGCCAAAGGAACGACCCAAATAGTGACCAAAACCTGAAGGTTACACCGTTAACTCGAAAATACGTATCACACCTCCACGTGTGCTAATGAAGTAAGACGTGTACATGCTTTACATGTATGACTAAAATCACTCAAACTACACCTAAATATGGAATGTCATGAGCTGAAACTCTACCTTTTACCCTCCCTCAAGAAAACCAATATAAATACAGGTTAAAAGGAGCGGAGGTCAGAGGAGACTCCACCTTTGTATCCTGGGACTGTCGGCGGGCTGTGCCTCTCTCCACCCCCATAGGAATGCCTGTTGGATAAAGCTCGAGCACCGAGTGCTCCCTCAGGAAATTCAGAGAGCCAGCTTCTATTTGTGATTGTGCTTTTAGTCATTGCCTGCTGTAACGTATTTGCTGCCGGTTTATTGCTCATATTTTTTGTGTTCATGTGCTCCTGCAGACAGTGTATTTATCACTGACAATCCAGCAAGAAGGTGCATTTCCGTTGCTCAGCAGATTACAGTGGGTTGCACCTGAGGGTTGTTGAACGTTTCCAGACTGTGGTCTGGCCAGGAGAGTTTGTTGGGCATGACCAGACTCGCGGTGTGTCTCACACTGTTTGTGAGTCTGTGATTGGGGTAGTTCTTATTGAATGCCACTGGACTCACAGTGCTGCTGCACTGGCTCTGTGCTTCCCTTTTTAGTGCTGAATTAGTCATCCCTCAGAATCAGAGCACAGCCACCCGCAGCCCCTCTGGTATCTGAGGAATAGCTGGAATGCAAGGGGAGTTTATTTTCTGCCAAATCTTCTTAATGTGATAGAAGGATTTGCTTTACTCTTAACACAATACCCTTGTCGTGAAGTGTGGTGGAGTTCTGCACAGTTATATCATATTTAGCAATGCTGAACTCTGTGCTACACACCTGCTGATAACAAAGTCAGTGGTATTGATCCACTCCTATAATACAGTTTAATTGTTGCATATTACTGCAAACATTTTCCTTGGGAAAAGATATGGAAGTGAGTTTAAACCTGTTTAGTGGAGAACTGAGTTTTTTAAAAGCACCACTTTTACTTTTTTAATGTAAGATTGTTTCATTGTTTTCATATAGCATGTTACACCCTGACCTAAATAGCTGAATTTCTTGTTATGTTCAGTGATACAGGATGCTGTTTCCTTTGGTATTATGTGCAGTCATGCTGATAGGGAGCTGTAAAGTTCAGGAAGAGGAATGGATTGACCCCACAGATATGCTCAATTATGATGCAGCATCAGGAACAATGAGAAGACCTTACAAGGTAGGAAAAGAAATGATGTGTGTGTCTTTCCCAAGCAGCCACGTGCTGTTGGAAGGTTGCTCTTGAATGGTGACAGTAGATAACAATGGCAGTATGGTGTTTTCAAGGTCTTGTTATGTTATACCTGAATCCATACAGAGAAAAGCCTTGTGTGTCCGTGGTTAAAACTGCAAGGAAAAAAATTGTCATCTATATTATTGTAATTAGCTCAGGACCTTTTTCTGATGAGCTTCTGTTGCACTCAGATCAAGTCATATCCAGCAGGCTTTTTGCATTTTCACGGGCAGTACTTGATTTATGCAGATTGTGGCACCATGAGTTACTGCTCTGAGAAATACTGGGTTAAGCAACTCTTGCTAGTTTCTCAAGTAGAGTGTTAAATATCTTGAAAATCACGTTCCTAACTGATAAAAATTGTGTGAGTTAAAAGTTAATTATTGTATTTTATTTTAATTAACCAGTTTCCCAACAGTAGGCACCAGTTTCCCATTTCTTGTGTGGGACTACTGTGAAAGTCAGTGGTGTTTTGTAATGCTAGGCCTCAGTTTTCAGAAGCAAGATCAAAATAGAGATTGAGTGCTGTACTTTTAATGATTCATTAACATTGAAGAGAAGATGAAGTAGGAAAAAAATTAGTTATAACAAGGTGAATTGTCTCTGTCTTGTATGAGGAGCGGACTCTAAATATGATGAGATGCATGTTGGTTATCTAGTGCATATGGCACTGTAAACTGAGGGTGGTTGTATGGGCACCCTTGATTTTTGCCATTATTCAGCTTTCAAGTTTGGTTTTACAGTCTTGAGTAATACTGTTTAAACACTACAGAACATAATTCTCTGAAGCTTAAAAAATGCAGAGTGGATTATTGCACTCCACGGCTTTCCTCATCAGCCTCCAGCTGCTCCAAGTCTCCCTGATAGTCATTAGCATCCCTAACATCCAGCAGCAAGCTCTGGAGTCTTTAAGCCTGGAGCCCAACTGCTTTGCCTTTTATAAAAAAAGTAATAGCTTCATTGTTCAAAAATAGAACTACATCTTAAAGGAAAAGAATTACTACTTTGTGTTAATCCATCTTTTCAGGATTTCTTTTCTGCTCTGCAGTGAGTTTTCAGGTGGGCAGGCTGTGTGGGCCACCCAAGCCTTCAAAACCCAAAACTTTGTTTCAGCATGAGTTCACTGATTGGTGTGCTGTTGTGCTTCCTCTCGGAGACTTCCCTCAGTGTGCACACCTGGTTGTGGAGAGGCAGCGCTGCTAAAACTGGGTCTGAGTAATAAACAGAAGACAGAAGGTTGTGGAGTGAAGAAAGGCATGCAGCCGAAAATGGGTTTGTGTTTACTTGCAGTCTGGCTGGTGGCGTGGCCAACTGGACTGGGAGCTTGCCTGGCTGAAAACTGGCCCTTTGCCTGCTGAGTCAGTTTTTAGCCAATGCCATTATCTAATCTGATGTACTCCGGATCACTAGCACTCAAAGGAGGGGAAAGGGCAGGTGGGGGAGGACAGACAAGACCTCACCTTTTGAAGGCAGCATGCCCTTAGATAAACTCCATCTGGAGCCTAAAATAACAGCAGAGAGGCAGCTGGAGTGTCACTGGGAAAGTATTAGCAGCAAAGATCAGCACTCAGTTTTTAGCTCCTTTGCTCCTTCTAAAGTGATGTGACTGTGGAAGTGTAACAGGGCATGCTGGTCAAATTCTTGGATTCTAAAAATATGTTTTTTTCTGTAATTTTAGGCAAACTATCGTGACTTTGAGGATAACGCTGTGGATACAGTCAGTGCTGAAATGTCACAAAGTTGTTCCAGGGTAATAGATTCCTTGCAACTCAAGGTTTGTTCTTCAGAATATTTTCCAGTGGTTTATAGTTTGTGCTTTCTGATTATGCTCTTCTGCATAGTATCAAACAGGAGCATTGCTGGCATAATTTATGCTTTATGGAGGGGGAACCTCTATGCAGAGGAGAGACTGAAAGTGGTTTAAATTCAATTTCAGATTGTTGTTGTGCCTGCAAAGGTTTGTTTCTTGACATGTTTTACAGTGTTACAAAATCGATGAGAACTAGGTGCTTCTGTCCAATGTCAACAAAGGTGTGGTGCTGATGGTACCCCCTGCTGTTCTCAAGCTGTTCAGTCCTGTTTGATTTAAGGGGTGGGTTGTGGGCAGAGACCAGGGCAATGTGCAGCGCTGCAGCCCTCAGGAGCTGCTGTCAGATCCCCTCCCAGGATGTGGGGATGCTCGTGTGGCTACCAGGGTACTTGCTCCCCTTAGCCATTTGGATACCCAGTGGGATATGTGTCAGTGTAATGTTGTTTTAGCTACTTAGGATTTTTGGCAGTTGTCTTTTTTATTTTTTTCCCTTGATACAAACTTAAAATGCAAGGAGATCCAGATGTTCACATTTGTTCCTGGCCTTACTGCAGTCAGTATTTGAATATTATTAGCAGATGTGAAATCTCTGGTACTGGGCAGTCCCATGGAAAATAATATCTTCAGTAACTGCATATGCTTTTTATCAGGCATACTAATCATGGGATCATTGCTAAACTAAAGAAATGTGCCCCTGTTAATCCTGGTTTAATGCTGGTGTGTTTGGGGTTTTTTCTCTCCTGAAAAGCTGACTTGAGCAAAGTGAATAAAAGTGCCTTTTGCACAATTGCAGATTGCAGAATATGAGAAGAGGAATGCCAAATCACAGGAAAGCCGTAGCTTTTATATTTTTAAGCGATACTTGAATAAGATTTTAAATGAAGCTGGAAAACTTGGCCTTGTAAGTATTTGAACAGTCATTTAAATAAAATACATTATTAAAATTAATTCATATTACTGCTTTATGTAGTTTCCACAGTTACCAAGCATTGATTAATTTTGCTGGTATACTTGAAATGAAACAAAGGGAGCTGAATGGCAAAGGAGATTATAGAAGTATGTGTATCCAGTACTGCTGAGGAGACACAGTTGCCATCTGATCTATAAAGTATCCAAATGAAGGCTGCGTGAATTCAGTGTATCTAAACATCTGCTGCTGGGATGCAGCTATAGGAACACCTTGTTCCAGTTAATGGTTGGAAACTGGAAGGAGCCAGATTTGGGTTGTTTGTTGTAAACCTTTAAGGCCTGTATTGTAGCTCTCCCATGTTAACCTGCAGAGGGTGGAAGTGAGGACAGGTAGCCTGGAAGGAGTACAAAGAGATTGTCTAAGCAGGTTAGGAAAGCTGAAACCCAGATAGAATTAAACCTGGCTGAGGACATCACCCCTAAGGAAGGGATCCAGAGGGACCCTGACAGGCTTGAGAGGTGAGTCCATGCAAACCTCATGAAGTTCAATGAGACCACGTGCAAGATCCTGTACATGTATTGGGGCACTGCCAGGCACAAGTGTACATCAAGACTGTCCCTGGGGAGAAAGACTGCGGAGTGCTGGTGGATGAGAAGCTCAGCATGACCTGTCAGTGTGTGCTTGCAGCCCAGAAAGTCAAAGCATCCTGGGCTGCATCCAAAGCAGTGTAGGCAGCAGAGCAAGGGAGGGGACCTGCCGTGCTGCATCCCAGTGCAGAGAAGGACACTGACCTATTAAAGCAAGTCCAGAAGAGGCCACAAAGATTATCAGAGGGTTGAAGCACATCTGCTGCAAAAACAGGCTGAGACAGGCTGTTCAGCCTGGCGTAAAGATAGCTCTGGAGAGACCTTAGAGACCCTATGAGTACCTAAAGGGGGGTCCTATAAGAGGGACTTTTTACAAGGGTGTGCAGTCCTAGGACAAGGGGGAATGGCTTTAAACTGAAAGAGAGGAGGTTTAGATTAGGGAAGAAATTCTTTGCTGTGAGGGTGGTGAGGCACTGGAAGAAGTTGTCCAGATAAGTTGTGGACGCCCCATCCCTGGCATCATTCAAGGCCCGGCTGGATGGGGCATTGAGCAATGTGGTCTAGTGGGAGGTGTCCCTGACCATGCAGGTTGGAACTGGATGATCTTAAAGGTCACTTCCAGCCCAAACCATTCTGTGATTCTACCCAGCAAGCAATAGTAGCTTATTAAGGTGATTCTTATATGGAAACTCTATAACTTTCTTTATGCAGTGGTTTCAGCTGGGATAGAGTGAATTTTCTTCCTGGTCACTGGTGCAGTGCTGTGTTTTGGATTCTGTGTGAGAGCCCTGTTGATAACACACAGGTGTTTTAGTTGTTGCTCAGTGGTGCTTTCTCTAAGCCAAGGACTTCTCAGTGCCTCGTGCCAGCGAGGAGGTGCAGGAGGAGCTGTGAGGGAGCTGAGCTGAGCTGGCCACAAGGATATTGCAAACCCTGAGTGCTATGGTCAGTGTGGACTGGGGGACTTGGCCGGAAGGGGCTGCTGGAGGACGGGCTGGGCATTGGTCAGCTGGGGGAGCAGTTGCATTGTGCATCCCTTGTTCTCCTGGGGTTTATTTCCTTCTTTCTCTCTTTTTCATGACTAGTAGTGTTATTACCATCATATTTTATTTTGTTTCAATTAGTAAACTGTTCTTGTCTCAGCTCATGAGGTTTACCTTTTTTCTGATTCTCCTCCCCACCAGGAGGGATACTGGAGGGAGTGAGTGGCTGCATGATACTTTAGTTGTTGGCTGGGCACTTTGTTATATTGTCTTTGGGGATTTTTTCTATTCAGAGGTAGAATAATTGATTTTAGTAATAAGCAAAATTACTGTTAAATAAGGAACATCATATTTAGCAGTGTAAAATGTCTTATTTTAGTATTTAATAGCTTCAATCTGTATTATCCAGCTGTGACCAAGGCACACGTGGTGCATGTGTAATTGTTAATGAGCACTGGTTCTGATATTTTAGTAACAGGTGAGAGAATTCACTTTATTTTTTTAGGGTTTGTGCTGTAGAATTGAAGGATTACAAACCTTTGGAAACCAATTGAATTGTGTTTCATGTAGTTTAGATGAACGGTAAGCTTATAGAATCATAGTGTGCCCCCTGTCCCATGTTTTCATCCTGCAGTCTGCTTCAGAAGGGTGCTGGTACATAATGAATATGATCAGGTTTTTGCCTGGGGATGCACTTCTATTTCCAATTAAGCAGCTTTTAACCATTGTTTTGCTTTGCTTTGAATTCAGCCTGAGGAAAACATGGGCCACGTCCATTACGATGCTGAGATCATTCTTACAAGACAGACATACTTGGAGATCCTCAGGTTTGTCAATGAGGAAGCCTGGCAGCCAGGTGCCATGGATGAGGCACTGAGTGATATTTTGATCAATTTTAAACATCATGATGATCGAGCTTGGCAGTGGAGCTTTGAAGACACTTTTGGAATTGATCTATACAATTTGGTTTTGGTAAGAGAATAGAGGTTGATTGTTGGTTTTAATTGCTTTTTTCTTTGGTTTCTCTGTGCTAGTTAATTAATATTACCATCTTAACTCCACACGTAAAGTAGTTCTTTCATCATACTTTCAGTGAGTCCCTTTTTTTTAATGGTTGCTGAAGGATGTATTTGCTTTAAGAAGGAATTCAAGTTTTTTATTCCTGTGGTCATCTGTTCTTACTGTAGCGTTGGTTTGGGAGTTTTTTTCTGATATGCTTTTTTTTTTTCTTCTTCTTGTCTTTTCTGTCTGTGCTGTCAGACTCATTATGCTCTAGCACTTTCCTGTCACTAGAACTGACGCCTCATGCGTTATAGATTTTCCTGGTTTGTCTCTTGTTCATGTAGATGTTGAAGCTGTTGGCTTCTGCAAGAGTTGGAATATATCTATATTGAGACAAGGATAGATTTGAACTCCTGTAAGTCAGAGGCTTTTGCAAATTTTGTGGGGAAAACTGTATAGTGTTGGAGAGGAGAGCATGACTACGGGAATTATAAAGTGCTAAGCTGAGGATGTCTAATAAGCTGAAGCTTTCTGAATAAATCTTTACAATTCAGAATACGCTGATGTTTTATGCTGACATAACCTTGCAAGTAGCCTGTCTAGTTTGAGGGGTCCCTGGAAGGCAGATGACAAAGTGACCTGTGAATAACCTCTGATAGGGGTCCTCAGGTGTAAAGACACCGTGAAGTGCTTCTCTGCAGTCTTGCTGCTGGGACCCAGGCTGTCACTTGGTCTCTTAACCAAAGTGCAGGAGTTGGCAGCAGTTGCTCTGTGGTTCACAGCAGGCACACACTACTCGAGCACTGACTGACACCAGTTTGGTAATTGAGAAGTGTGGTTGCTAACATGACAAACATCCTAAGGAAGAAATAATTAAATAGCACAAGAAATAGATGAGCAACTGCAATGTGAGGCTGTGACGGGAATGAATACTAGTGCTGCCATGAAACTGTTCTGCCTTGTGCTGCTCAGATGGGCTGTGGAAGCAAGGAAAAACTTCTCAGCTATTCTGTGTAAATGACACTAGTAAAAACAAAAGCTGGAAGTTTCTTCATGTGTACTGTCAGTAAGCGTGGAAAATTCCAAATGCGGAAGATAATTTTTCCTCTTTTCTTTTTCAGCTACTCTTGTGCTTAGTGTGCATTGTAATCATAATAGCTACAGAACTCTGGACACATATTCTTTGGTTTATTCAGCTAAAACGTGTTTTATTACTAAGTTTTTTCATCAGTTTTGCATGGAATTGGCTTTACTTGTATAAGGTAAGTTCTGTAATCTTAATGGCTTTTAGGCTTAAAATTTTATGGTTATGAGGGAGTTAAGGTTATTTAGTTCCTTTAGTTAGTTTACATAAAGCTTTTAATTAACTGCAAAATAAATAAAGGCATAAGCATTTTATTTTGCATGTTGATGGGTGTGTTAGGCTTAAAGAACAAAAGAAACCCTGACAACTTTATCATGCTGTAGAGGTGCACAAAATTCAGAGAGCACTGGAACTCTTAATTTTACTGCATGGGCAAGGCAGATGTGACCTCTGACTAAAGCAGCTTGGTAGAAAAGTTATACAGAAATACATTCTGAGGACTTTTATTCGTAAGATTCCCTGGCAGAAATTGTGTTTGATGTGATAGACCAGATAAATGCCTCATTAAGGTGATTAAGTGGCTGATGGTACAATAGGATCAGTTTTACTGAGGAGGAATTTAAGCTACCAGATCACAGCCCAGGCACAAAATCTGCCCTCACATCTTGTCTTCAGGATTGAACTGCAGCTTGTGAGACCCAGGAATAGTGGTGCCAGAGAGTTGGATGGCTCTGGCATGGGAGTGGAATGCCATGCAGAGGGCTTAGGTTGAGGCAGTGAAGAATATCAGTTTTTCAAGAGGTGATTTGACTGAATGTTTTCTGTTTTGATTATCCGTAGCAAACTGTAAGGCAAAACGATAGTAAATACAGGTATTTCCTATGGGAATTATTTGAAAAAAAAAGTGAAGGTTTTAACTAGTACTTGCATGACAGCTGTGTCTCTCTCTAATCAGAAACATTATAAGGAAAGATGTCATCAGTTTACTTTTACCTTGAACTTGTATCTTTGAATATTGGAGTCTGGTCCTTTGGCAATTCCATTTGCAGAATAACTGAGAGGTAGCCATTATCTCAGGGGTTTTGTCCATTCCTAGGAAGTTTTTAGAATTTAGCTCCTTTAAATTGTTTAGATAGTAAACTTTTCTAAATACATATGACCTGGAGAACTGTCATTACAAGGGGGCAATGGGGAAATACCCCAGGCCTGCTGAGGAGCAGCACTCAGGGTGCAGCCCCCTCAGCCCATGTTCCAATGCTGCTGTCCCTCAGCTGGCCTTTGCACAGCATCAGGCCGAGATTGCCAAGATGGGGCACTTCGATAACGTCTGCACAGAGAAGCTGGACTGGCGGGGAAGCCTCATCGGTGAGTACCCATGTTGGTGCTTTGCAGTAGTAGTTGAGATCACAAAATACCAATTCACAGTATCCCAGAATACTCAGATTTCTTCATGAGTAGTACAGGGCCTTGGGAGGAGAGCTGATCACAGCACTGTACTTGGAGCATGTCACAGTGGTACTTCTTTTGTAACTTACCTGTGAGTGTTTCCCCAGCCACTGTGCCCAGTACCATTCAGTAAAGCTAGACAGAGTTCAGGACAAGGATTATTTTTTCATCTATCAGGCCTGTGAGTACAGTGGATTTCAGGAATTTGGTCTGTAATTGTTTACTCAAGTGTTAGTATTTTACAGCGAAAGCTGATTTTTTTATTAGCTGTTATTTCTATCCAGTGCTATAGCAGGTAGATGAAGGGTGGCAGCTCTTAAAGAGTGCTTTTTATGGTCTTCCCTTTGTAATTTATTGATTCCGTTCTGTTTTTGATAAATGTTAATGATTTATGTTCTGACTGCAGTAAAAACCAAACTACAGCAACAGTGATGTCATAAATCTACTTGTTTATAATGTAAGAGTTCCCTTAAGAAGTAAGACTTTCTGCTTGTAACTAAAATAGACCCTTGAATCTAGCAAGGAAAATAGACAGTTTCAATCTCTTTGCAGACTGGTAAATGAGCAATAATACAGAATGATGCTGTGTCAGTAGCTGTGAACACAGTGTGCAAGTTCATAGCTTCCACAGATGAGACTTCTTTTTCCCTGCGGCTTCTAGGGACTAAGCTCACCTAAAGAGCTTTCTTGAGTATACATGGGAGAACTTCAGGTTCTTCTCTTTCTTTCCAGCCTTCCCTCTCCTTCCTGCATCCCCATGACTGGATAAACTGTATTGCCAAGTTAATTTCAGATGTGTAAAAATAAACCTGAGCTTTGAACTGTATCTAGAAGAGTTCTTTTCCATCTGTAACTGAAATGCTGCTTTCTGTATTACTCCTGTGTCACAAAATATACTTTTAAGTAGTAAAATATGTCTCTGCTTTGACTTCAGAATGGCTTAGAAGTACATGGACATTTCAGGATGATCCCTGTCAGAAGTATTATGAAACTCTGCTTGTAAATCCTATTTTGCTGGTTCCACCAACAAAGGTATGTGTCAAACCCAAAAGGACTGTTCATGTTTGTTGTTTGTGTGACAACACCAGTTTTCTGTTTGTATTTTTCTAGGCCTTGGCAATAACTTTCACCAACTTTGTAACTGAGCCTTTGAAGCATGTAGGACAAGGTATTGGTGAATTCATCAAGGCACTTATGAAAGAGATACCGTTAATCCTGCAGGTTCCAGTGCTCATTATGATGGCTCTGGCTGTCCTGGTTCGTATATACTTCTCATAGATTTAAAAGCTCAGTTTTATTTTTTTTATATTAAATGTATTTATATTTATCTATTGTATTACATATTTCTTATTTGTACAAATGAACCGATGTCTTAGCACAAATGAAATTATTTCTACAAGGGAATTTTTTCTTGACAAAGGCTTCATACTACAGTTGGTTTAGGAATTAAAATAGCCAAGTTTTGTATTCAAACCCTATTCCTCTTCCACTCCCCAAGTGGGATATAATAGCATTAAATGCTTAAAATCTTGGACTCTCTGACAGTTTATTGCACCTTAGTTCCCATTTCTTCTTTCAGTCATTCCATTGTGATGCATGTATGGCATTATGTACGCAAAAGCATTGAGTTAGAGCCTTAAACATCCTTAATGTAGCACCGAGAAGGAACTGCATCGAGCCTGGCAGTTCCTGCAGCGTGGTCTGACTGCAGAAAGCTTGAACTGTAGCCATTCTCTTCACCTGAGCTTTTCCTTCAGGGTCTTTCAGATACGTGACACTGAAATCTGTGTGAAAACCACAGGCTGCAGATATTTGGTGTTTTGCTCAGTTTGGTTTTTTCCCCTCTCCCCTAGGCATTTTGCTACGGTGCAGGATCATCAGTGTCTGCATTAAGATACTTAACGTCTTCTCAGAAGAAAAGTCTTCCCCTGCCTGCCAGTCAGCAGGAGCACATAGGCTTTGGGCAGTATGACGGGAGGACAGCAGATGAGTGTTACTTGCAGAGGCAGCCTTATGTCTACAGAGGCCACCAGGACAGAGGGGACAGCTCCATGAAGCCTTTCCCCACGATGAGACTGGGCAACAGCAGCAGGAGCCCGGACATGGCGCCCACCAGCGACGAGCCGGATGCACAGGTACTGGAGCCCCACAGGTACTGGAGTCCCACAGACCAGAGCCTGATGAGACGCCTAGTGCTCTGGGAGCTGGGATTAAACTGAACAGAGTGGACTGGCACCTGCTAGAATCTTCTAAACAACAAGTGTAACCCAGATCTGGGGAGAGATGAGTTAAAGAAGTACATGTTCCCCTACGGAACAGTTGGATAGAGGTGTCTTGGATGTGTTTCTTCTAGAAAAATACCTTGCAATGGCTAACTGTGGTAGGAAACTGCTGAATTAAAACTCTTTATAGTAAAGACGACTTCAGTTTTGAGAGATCAGTATGTACATCGGCCTGGGCAATTATGATTACCCACAGAAGAATGTTGGGGCAAAAAACCAGTGCTGGCATCCCTGTAAACTAGAAAATCCAAACCAGGTTTATACTCTACATTGTGCTTATTCACGTGTCCTGTTTCCCAAGGAAAAAAAAATATCCCCTTGTCATGCTTTGGATGAAGTCTGCCCCTTGAGCTGGGATGCACTTGAAACAATAGATGCTGTCACTTTACACTGCTTAATTAACAGATTATTATTAATTTTTTGCAGAACAGATTGTACCCTGAATCTGAAGTTCATAGACTGGAAACTCTCAAAGCTGAAAACCTTACTGAAGAACCTGCACGTAAGCAGCAAAACCAGGAGACGGGAAAAGCAGAGGGAGAGCCTGGAGAAAACTGTGACGCTAATAAAAACCTCGAAAGGAAAAGTTCTGCCATGGAACCAGGTGAAGTGAAGAAAAAGAGTGTTTTACATGACTCCCAGGAAAGAGATTAAGGAAGACCCAAGCTCTGCTGTAAGTTTTGTGTAATCTTTACTTGTAATGTACTTGCTAATTCTGCTCTCATTCTCAAGTGTACAAAAGAGAACATCAGGAAGCTGAGATGGGGTTGTAAATGCTGGGAGAGTGAGTACATGTCCTATGCCTGGAATCTGGAATAAAGAGAAGGAGAGGAGTTGAGGTCAGGTACAGTAGCCAGCACCTGTGCATTTCCTGGGTATGAAACTGGAGATTGGGGTGCTGCAGGAACTGCCCCAGGCCCCTGTGATTCGTGGTGCATGGGCAGGTACCACACAGCAGCAGGAGCAGCTGTTTCTTGAAAGTAAATACTTCTTGCAAACTTCTGCTGGTGGCAAAACTGTTCTGAATTAATGTAGGAAACAGTTAACTAAATATTACCGAAAAAACCATCATGTTTGAAAAAACTATTTTTTATTAAACAGAATTAAAACTAGGGTTTAATGTTTTTTTAATAGAAATTATTGTTTCTTCCAAACTGTTTCTGCAAAGAGACTAAATACTGAAGCTATTTCTCCTTTTTTTAAAATTATCTCTTTTAAAAAGTATAAAAGAAATCAGGACCTTTTTTCAGGAGGTACAAATCAGGGGGGAAAATCAAGTTTTCTTTAAAAAGAACATAAAAATTTAGGTCTTACACTAGATTGAGACAGTGGTAGAATCCACTCATGAGCAATGAGAAAATCGGCAGAGAAAAAAAATCGTAATTGTGATAGACTAGAGGCAATTAAGAGGGAGACCAAGTACCAGTACCTCAGATGCTGCTCTGAAAGCAGCTGCCAATTGGAAGAGCAGGGGCAGCTCTATAACTACTGCTCACAGGAGGAAGGAGACAAAGCTACTCATTGCAGTCGTCTTATAAAAGGCAAGTGTGCTTTTCCAGCAAAGCAAAATGATCCTTAAGATGCTGCTGTACAGTACGTGCCTCCCGGGGTCTTCAGCTGGAATTGGGTCCCTTTATAGCCCAGGGTAAATGGACTCTCTGTTCATCCATTCTCTTTGCTTGTGAGCGCAAAATCAGGCTGAAAAAATCCTCGTCTGGTACAGTGGGGCCTTTGGCAGCTCCTGGAGGAGCACATCTTTGATCATCCAGTCTGGAACCCTACAGACAAGACCAAGCAATAAAAACTGCATATTTACAGGAAGATACATAGTAAGTGAACAATATTAAGTGAAGAAATTACTTCTTTTCAGATTTAAAGCTAGTAGAGAGATTTAATTTATAAGTTTTGTTTCAAGTTAAACTTGCCAAATGAAATTAATGAGTCCAAGTGTAGCTAAAATGGTTCCTCTGACCCACTTGTCCACATGTATCTGAAAATAACACTCTGATCAATCCTTTGACATATTGCAAAATGGTATTTAAGTGCCATTTGTCCAGAAGGATTTTAGCATTAGTACAGGGTATTTCTGGTCTCATACACCAGAAAGGTTGTCTTCCTTTCCTTATACAGGGACTATAAAATGGCTGCAGTGGGGTGAGATTTGCAAAGACACTCCTGGGAGGCCCCTTTGCCTCCAGCCCCTGCAGCTGGGTACAGTTTAATGCCTACAGGTGGCAAACTCCTTTCCTGGCCAGCCTCTGGCAGCAGAGCTGGCAAGGGGTGTTCTTTACAGGAACAGGCTGCTGCTCAAGGGCAGTGTGGCCACAGGAGGAAAAGCACAGCTTTCAGTGTAGAGGGACCTGGGACAGGCACCCTTGAGACAAGAAGGCTCAAAAGACACAACCTTTTTGTCCTTATTTAAAGCAGTACCATCCATACTGATTAGAGGAGATTAAATATTTTTCCCTTCCTAAAAGAAACAGAGTATTTCTAGATTCTTTGCCTGACTCATAGAAGGAAACACACAAGCTACAGGACATGGTATTTCATCAGGTTGATGAATACTGTCACTGTAGACTCAATTCCAGGTGCTGCTTTTTCACCCAGGCTGCCATACTTACTGACCTTTGGAGAACTCAGCATCTGAATATTTTATTTTGGGATGCTTATCAACCCATCAGATAAACTAGGAAGTCTTTCTAATTAACTTCTTTTTGGTCTAATTGATAACTGCACCATGCTCTCATTGACAATCAGTCACCTCACTTGTATATTGCTATGAACTATTGTTTAGACTTGATCTCATGAGAATGATGACCACTATTACCACCACACCCTGAATACTGAATTCTTTCCGTTGATAAATTAGGATTGCTGGTGTATCAGGTGCCCACTTTAGCAAGCCAGATATAAACACTTAAAATCATTTTACATACTCCTTGTAATAACAGGCTCACTTGTTTTCCTTCACTTTTTAAGCATTTGTTACTTTTAATAGTTACCATGGTATAAATACTAAAATTACACTTACTAGATATTGGATAATTAAAAAAACAAACAACCAAACCAAGACAGAGGACTTGTCCCAAAACTTAAGAACAAAACCCTAATCTTTTGTTCTATGTTCTTCCTTCCCTACCTGCCAGATCAATGTGTATCTTAAAGAACATGCTAAACAAAGCAGCTTACTCGAAGGAACGCAGTAGCAGGAAGTCCTGAGCCAGAAGCTGAGGAGTTGGTTGTTAAGCACTGACCTGGCATTTAATCAGTATATCGAAGAAGTCATCATCCAGGTCGTGGTTGTTGCTGGCCACGAGGTGGCCCAGCACGGCCTGGCTGCTGTGTGCCTTGAGGCGCAGCCCAGGCAGCTCACTGAAGCTGGCGCGCTGGTCGTCCAGCCGGCGGCTCTGCGAGCTCGCCAGCAGGTCCAGGAAGTCATCAGTGTGCGGAGACACCGCGGATGTGGAAAAGGCTGTGCAGGAGAGACAAAATAAGTTAAAGTTAGCCTGGGAGTAAACGCATTGCTGTAGTGAGTCTGGCATGCAAATACATTTTGAAAATAATATTTGACAAAAACTCAATTTAAAAAATTACATTTTATCATTGTTTTAGGTGGAGTAGAGGATATTGCCACTGAAGCAGCTGAGAGTCTGTTCTTCTCATGGAAGCAGCACCTCTGATCATCCATCCTGTTGCTCTGGAACCGACTCAGCAGATCAAAGAACCCTTCATCTGCCATTGTCTCGCGACTGCTTTTCTGAAAAGGAGAAGATTTAGGGGTTTTTGAACTTACAGTACCTACAGCTGGGACAACTGCATCAGAGTTGCAGTCCAGTGATATGTTTGATATTCACATATCTGAAATTTATTAAATGAATTTTTTTAGTCAACCACTTCTATAGCCAGAGATCTACCATAGGAATAGATGCTAATGATAGGGCAGCATATTGGAGAGTGAAATATATTAGAAATGCTTCATTCTCTGAAATGGAAAGAAACAGTGCTCTGATCGGGGTGCAGCTGGAGTTCTTTCTCCTCAGCCACTAATCCAACAATACCCCAAATGCCTGTGAGAGGAAAAAGCAATAAGAGCAGCAATGAACTGTTGCCATTGTCTCCTCAGGTCTGTGACTAACTCAGTTGTTTTATTTTCAACTGACTTCCCTCAGGAATGCAATAACCTGAAAAGTATGTCCAAAATATCTCCCAATGCCTGAATCAGAAAAACTAGATTTTGTTAAGTTTGGAGAAGTGGGGTCTAGAAGCAACTTAGAAATAAAATTTATGTGCAAGCTGAGCTCTAACTTCAAAAAAATCCACCAGGAATAAAATGTTTCAGTAGTAGGAAAATCTTTAAGCTGGCACCACCCCCAAGAGAGCTGTAGAATGGCAGATTCTGCATTGATTTAGAGCCACCGTATTTAAATCAAGTTAAACTGAACAGGACAGCTGCAGGAAGGTGTTTCCCACCATTCTGATCACACAAAGATGAGTAAAGGCCATGATCTCCACAGCTCACCACACCTACCCTCTGAGAGTTGGGAAGTCGATGATCAATAGAATTACTGGCATCCTGCAAAACTTTGGAGGTGGTGCCATTTTTGTACTTTTTGCCTTTTAGTCGATTTACAAAATGAAGTTTTGCTGAAGTTTTGGCAACCAGTGGTTTCTGTTTAGCAAGAATCTCACTGTTCCAGTTTGGAACCTAGGAAAACAAGAGTCAGGAAATTAAGCCTTCTGATTTTATTTACCAGTACTGTTACCTCTTACTTGCTGCTGCTTTTCCTCCCCTAAATGAGGCAGCTTTACATTATTACATAACCAAGAATGTCGTTATGATTCCTGAGCTGCTGTTAGGAGAAGCAGGTTAGTGCTGTTACTGAACTGTGGTGTCACACATGATGGATTAAAACGTGATCACATAGTAGGTTTAATTAAATACACTGAAATTGTCCTTGCTGACTGCAGTGCAGGAAAGGGAGTTATAAGAGCTGATATAACAGTTAATGTAACTGCAGGCATAGCTGGCATTTCCCACCTGGCATTTTTAAAACTGGAAAGAAAAAAATTTTAAAACCCACCCCATATTACAAAGTGTTAGAGCAAAACAAACCCTTATTTAAACACAGCTACTCAACTAGCTGTCCCTGCTGTACACAAACTTCCCAATAAAGACTGATAAAATAGAGGGAGACAAATGCCAACAGAAGAACAAACACGAATAGCCATCTCCTTTCACTAAACAACAGAACGCATGATTTATCAACCTGACATTTTCCCTAAAACTTCCTCTAAAATAAACAGAATTAGCCACAACTGACAGACTCTTGTAACTGAATAAAAACAAACCCCTTTTTATAATGATTCTGTATCAGAAGTCATGAACACAGTCACAAATCTTCCAGCAACACTGCCTACCCAGTGGAGTTCCCTTTTCAAGGCTTTACTGAACACCAGCACACAGACTCTGAGAAGGTGCCATCCTGGACAATCAAACCCTGATGCTCAGGTCAGGGGTTGTTCTACGTATCAGACATTTATGGAAGGAATTTGCAGAACCCACTCAACAAGTGCCTTGAAAAAAGCCCATTGTAAGCACTGGACTATAGTAGTAGATTAAAGCCAAAAATCTGCAGGACACATTTAAGTGTATTTGGGGCACAGACTGTTAGAGCATACATATTTTAAAAGTGCTCCCAGGTAAACAGATTCAGAGAATAAGAAAACTCAGCTGAGAGTGGTCAAAAGTGTAGAAGGTTCCCTGCAGAGGCCTTGCCCCAGACTAAACACAGAATCTTTCTGAAACAGTACCCAAAGAGGCTCTTGAGCACCAGTGCTGACTTCAGCTGTACTGACTGTCCACATGCTTGGAGATTTTACCGCCTGTTTGATTAACGTGACAGGCTTTGCTTCACTTGAAGAGACTGGAATTAGATAACCCAGTGTGGAGGAAAAAATAGCAATTTTAGTCTGCCACTAGAGTCATTTATGCAGAACTGCCAGCCCGCTGTTGAAAGGCAGAATTTAAAGAAAATCTCTCATAGACTGTCACAAGGATTTTAATCAGGAACTCCCATCTCCAAGACATTTCTCTGAGCTTGGGGGGAAGTTGCTTTGCATATCTGTGACAGCTGCAGCATTTCTAAAATAGCATCCTTACGCAAGATGGATAGTGAAGCTTCTGGTGGTTTGCAAGCTGGTAGAACTCTCAAAGTGAAAAACACAACATGTATTTTAAATGCCTATAAAATGACTGTAACCAAAGAAAAAGTGTTCAGAAGAGCTGAGCTAAAGCTTAGGAATTTTACTGTGAATTACTTTCATGCTGCAACCTCAAACTATCTCGATAAAGAGATGAAAGAATTCCTTTGATGCACATTACAGAACCCCATTCTTTGAAAGGAAGCTTCCCACAAGTCATTACAACCATTACCTGTCACACATGGTTACCTACATGACAAAAGTATTATTTGTTAGAATTGTTAGACCTGCTGTTATGGAACTCCTAAGATCAACTAAACTAAAAAGGGAGGCAAATGGCACATAGCACACCCTCAGAAATGTTTCAGTGCAATCTCAGCAGCAGAACAGAATGAAGAAAATTGCCAACCTTTTCTGGTGTTAATTTCATAAGTTCCATGTTCTCCATACTGTGACGGCGTCCTCTTGGTCTGCCACCTTCAAGAGACAAATTAATCTTTATATTATTAAAATTTATGGTGTCACTTGCAAAGCTGTGGCTGTACTCCTCTAAGGTCCAAGGTCCAAGACACAGACACAATTAGAACACGAAGAAACTAAGCAGCAACCTGTGATTCCCAATATGAATCCTCCAGAAAAGGAGGTGCTGAAGGGGCCTAGTACTGCAAGAGCCCTTTTTAGCTGGTGAGGAGAAAACCAAGCAAACTGGCATACTCAACCATGGTCAGTAAAAAACTCAAAGAAGAGATTCTTTATGGAGTTCTCTGTTGGGAAGGTACTGCAGAAAGAGGCACGTACCATTCAAACTGTTTTCCACTACGTGGCTTTCTGCTATCATGGAGTTGTTCGTGCTGTAGCTTAATCCAAGAACCATTTGAAGATCTGAGAGATTAAGTCTGGCCGTGAGTTCTCCACTTCTGTCTCCTACCTTCAAGCAAATACAATAAGCAGTTACATTACCTTAAATGAATACTCACATATGTAAGTGTAAAGCAATCCTTGTCCCCTAGATTTCTGAGAGAAAAAGGCTGAAAAAGTTTTCCTGGTTGAAGACTGAGAACATAATCTTTTTTAAAAAGTAACAACTAACAGGTAACATAACAAAGCCTAAAATAATCTCTGTTAGGCTACTAACTTGGAGTCTGTGATGACATTGTGAGTGGTGACCCTATAACTAAGGAGCTCGCTGCAGTGAGAGGGTGGCTGAAATAACGTGGAATCAAGTGTCTCTGAAATCATTCAAAATGCATTCCATTGCTCAAAATCAGATGGAAGGACACACCTCCATAAAACCTCTGTGTAAGTGAGAGCAAAATCCAACAGCCAACATAGTGGGAGTATGAAAACCATACCTCTCTCGAAATCTCCAGGTGCCTTTCTGCAAAATGGATAGCTTGGTCATGATTGCCCAGAGCAGTGTATGCATTCCCTAAACTCCAGCATGCTCTTCCTTCCCCAATTCTGAAAACAACACATATTTGCAATTACACCTCTACCCACTGAACACCAGAAGTCAGATTTTCACAGCACTGCCACAGTAATTTGCTGGGCCAAAAAAAATAAAGGCAATCATCAGAGACCATCCCAAAACCAACACATTAAATGTTGTATTTAAAGGAGTGTGATCTGAGTATAAATAAATATGAACAAATTTAATCAAAATTTTAACTTTTAAGCTCACAGCAAACAAGTTAGTATTATAAGCGTGGAACATTGTATAACTTACTTTTCCTCAGTTTGCACGCCTTGTTAGTGTTCTGTATTCTTACTGACTTAAGAAGATGTACATTTAAATGTTGCAAAAAATTATGGTTGCACCTGACATCACAAAAAAGGCCTCAGAAATCAGGATTGTAATACAAACATTCCTTGCTGCTGTGTTATTCTCCTTTCCCCATCCCATCCTGTACTATTAACTTGTGGACAAGCAGGAGACAGATTCTTATGAAAGTAGGGTGAATTATTAATGAAGTCATGAAAGATCTGCTTTTTTTTCCTTAATTTACAGAGACGTGCTGACAGGAGATGATATAGAAACAGCCATTCATCAATCTGTCTTTCATCTCAGACTCATTAGCTGAAATACCATCATGAGTGATTTTTGTTTTCCATATGAAAACCAAAGCCCAGCATGAATTCACATTAATGCAGCTGTCACAGAGGAAACAATGACAGCAGAGTTGAAAGTAATAGGATTTGCTCTATGTCACACATACATTAAACAATCTCTTGAGCTTACTTATCATGTACTTCCTGAGCAATCACAAGGTGTTTCAAATGATAATCAATTGCTTTCTCATAGTCCTGCAGCAGGGTGTAGGTGTTCCCCAGGCTGTAGCAGGCCTGCGCTTCCACAGCTCTATCCTTCAGCTGCCGGGCCAGCTGCAGTGTCCTCCTGGAACAGAGGGGCAGTCACCTCAGAGACCACTGCAAGGAAAAGGTTTCAGAAGTGCACCTGCACCACTGAAAATCAGTTATACAACTTAAACAAATTAGGGCAACAGACTAGCAAATTATCAGCTAATAAATTACTATCTTGTAAACTCTTTCACTCTCAGACTTGTAAAGTCTTCCACTCCCCACCACTGCAACCTACTTCCACCTATTTTATTGGAGAGCAGGCTGATACCTCAAACAGCATCTTTTAATTTATTGCTTCATTAGTATTTTGTAGAAGTTCCCCTGGCAGGATGCACCGTTTAATACCCATGTTACAATACCTACTTTCCCATCAGCATGGGCAGGACAGGCCTGTACCCACCAAGCCAGCCTGGCCCTGCTGGGCAAGAAGAATTTGAATGCTAAGAGGGATTTGCTCAGTACTGAGGCTTTTCTCCCAAAGAACAGGTATGCTCTTGAAATCCCAGCCAGATGCTAATAACACTTATCCTGTATCTTTGCCAAGCTTTTACTTTTGCAAGTACAGCAGCAACTACTTAGTGCTGCAGAGATCAAGAAAGGTCTGGCTTGAAAATACAGACTAAAGATGTAAATTTATGTTGCTGTGCACCACCTCCCTCAGCTGGTGAGCGCACCCACAGCAGTCACTCATCTCAGGGTAGGAAAGCTGCTCACATCATTCCAGAACCCACTAAGAGCTGAGACAGTAATGCCTGCTTGTAGAATAAAGGGAATAAATGCCTAGCAGGGGAAAGATGTCTGTCTGCAGTACTGCAAAGAATCTAAAGTAACAAAAGAATTAAAAAAATTAATGCCACCCCTCCCTTAAAAGAACCAGAATAGTTAAACAAGAAAGGAAAAATTCCTTTGCTAAACAAATGGGAGTTTTTTCCAAAATATATGTTGAAGAGATGGCTGTTCCACAGTGAGCTACAGTACCAGGCACAACAGAAGTAAACTGTACAAGAGGTATAAATTGTGTTTATCAGCAGTCAGAATACCTGTAGTATTCAGCAGCAGTTTCAAATTCCCCCAGGAATATGTAGGCATTTCCAAGGTTGCTGTATGCTCTTCTTTCCGCTGATCTATCACCAAATTCTTTTGCAATTAGGAGACGCTTAAAAACGTGAAACAACTGCATTATTTACTCCACTTTTTACTTTGTAACATATATTTGCATCAGAAATGCATGAAAAAAATGCACTCTTTAGGTCGACAATGCTTGATAAGAACAGCCAAACTTGAAGTTGTGCCATTAAGATTTAAAACCTGCACTAAAAAGCTCGCAACAAGACCCAACACAATACGTGTACTAAAGCTCAGGAGTAACCTGATATTCTGCTAGAACAGAATTTGTTACCAGCACATTGTTGTACCTGTTCATGGGCTAAAACTGCACTCCTGAAGTTGCCCAGAAGGTAGTGTGTGTTTCCCAGATTTCCAAAGGCACGCCCTTGTGCTGCTCTGTCACCCAGCTCTGTTACTATTGTCAGGTTTTCCCTGTGTTGGGGGAAGGTGAGAAGGAGAACAGTGACTTTTAAACGGTTTGGGTTTTTTCTCACAGTTATTTAAATAATAATTTTAAAAAATCTTATATAAAGGAAAAGGTAGAGGTATTCTACATTGGCCTATTTTAATGGCCTTTATGCAACCATAAATCTGAGTAGGAAGTATTTTCTGTGAGATACCAAACTCCACGGCATTCTTACTCCAGCCAGTGTGCTCCCCTCTAGTTCCATATACAAGTATAACAAGGTCCTGTTGTCTCAGCCTGGTTTGAAGAGTTCTGCTGGTTTTAACTACAACGCAGGGCATGATGTCAAGCTGAAAGGACCAAACTGACAGGTACCTTGGTTCTGCAGAGAAGCATTCCACAGCTTAGCCCGTGGCACTGCAAATGTCCCATACTCTAATGAACTAGATGATCATATCCTCCCAGCCCCCAACATTTAAAGCTACTACTTACTCATAATAATCTGCAGCTTTTTGTAAAGCTTTTTTCACATCATCTGGAAGTTCCCCTGGATCATGAATCCCAGCATTAGCCACATTTTTCCCTTTAGAGTGATACACATTTCCCAGATTATACAGAGCTCTTGCTTCTCCAATCTGAACCAGAAGTAAAAGAAGGCATTAAAATTTCATGTCTCAAAGACTTCTGCCACAACACTACTTGTACAATCCACAGATGGGAAAAAAGTTCCTTAATTACTTGTCAACACACACTCTGGCCATTCTGAACATGCTACCACCTACCCAGTCATATCCCTCAATCCCATTGGTTCGCATACTACTTCTTCTTGAAGAGCAAGATACATTCCTGAGGTCAATTACCATTAAAAATTAAATTAAAAACAAGCCCACCACAAAATAGGATATTTAACCTAGACCTATAGTCTACCAGGTACTAACAACAGTATTCCAGCTAGTAATTGAATATTCACTATTTCTCTCTGAAAGGTGCACACTCCTTACAAGTACAACAAGGTTCAGGAATGTGCATTAGCACTTTACATCCAGGGTCCTGCACAATTCTTACCTTATCATTAAGCTCTCTGGAAATATCCAGATGTCTCTGACAGCAAACGATAGCTTCTTCAAAATTCCCAAGTACCTTTAAGGTGTTGCCCAGATTCCCACTAGCTTTAGCTTCTCCCAGTAGATCTCCAATTGTCCTAAAATTACAGAAATGAAGTACCCAGAAAACAGTGTGTAATTTAAACCAAGCAGATAGTCAACATATGGTAGAACTACATGAATTTATGAGAAGAGACTACAACCATGTAAATGTATATGTGTTCAGTTCATTTTATATCTGAAATGCACTCAAACATTGTTCAATCTGTGGTTACAGACATCTCATTCTATCGGTGCTGTTTGGCCAAGTGCTGCTATTCACGGTATTGATTATCTACTTAACGTGGGTTTTTTTTAATTCACATCTTTTAGGAAGAGAATAGAGAGAAAATTCTTAAAGATGATGTAGAAAGACAGTCCCAGCATCACAAAGAGAGGTTTAACTGCATTTGCATCTTACTTGACTATCTCCTTTTAAGTAAAAGTCTCCTTTTACTTAACAAGGCACTTAACCTTAAGGTTTGAGACTTACAGTCTCTTCTGTAAGTCCAGGCACTACTTCATTTCTAGATTCTGAGACTAAAGCAAGAGGGTGCCACTGAACCACTCAGACAGTCATACGTGGGGGATAACACAACAAAACAAATGCCCACAAGGTCACCACATTGGAGCAGGTTTAGGCAGGGGGAAGAATAGATTTATGCTTACATTGTATGCCTGTGTCATTTATTGGATCTATACAAATCAGTAAAAGTCAGATACATGAATAGCATATGAAATGCATAGGGTTTTAGATTTCACAGTATTACATTATGAGTTTTACACAGATGAACATTATGAGTTTTACACAGATGAACATTAAGGAGTTCTGTCTAGTAAGCAAGAGAGCAGCTTAACAATCTGGAGAACTAGAAATAGTGAGTTTTAGAAATACGAAAGGGTAAAGAAAGGGTGGATTTAAAGCAGCCACTTAATTATCCAGAAACCTGGTGAGGCCTCAGTCAGTTCTAGGATTATGTGCTAGACCAAGTATTAGCTGCCAGGTTAGAGGGCAACCAAGTGACCTGCCAGCCCCCCTGGCCCTCTGCCACCACCACGTTCACTCATTAGCCAATATTAATAGCAGGGTTTGGCAGGAAAATGAACCGTCAGCTGCTCGGATCTACCAGACTGGGGAGGACATGGAAAACTATTACCTTGCAAGAGTTAAATCGTGGTGATGGTACTCCAAAGCCTTTGCATATTCATGCAGGTAGAAATAGGCATTGCCCAGCTGGCTGTAAATGGCACTCAGGGTTCGGAGATCTTCAGTTCCAACCTGAACAGCTGCTTCAAAGAAAGACACCCCAGCCCGGCAATCTCCTGCTTTGCACAGGCGCTCGCCTTCCAGAGCCAGCTCCAGGCAGGAAGCCTCCATCCTGCACCAAGGACACAAAAGGCCAACAGTTACTCCAGATGCCACACTCTATCCAGCACCTGCACTCTGTACAGGGCACTGTTTTACTCACATGGCCTCTACTTGCCTAGGAGAGGGTCAGCAGCACAGTACAACCAAGGAGCTTTGCTTTATAGTATTACAGAAACTAAGGCTGAAATGGAAATTACAGCTGTGACGGTGTTGAGCAAAATAACATCTGAACAAACAGCTACAATTTCTTACTTTCTTTGTCAGTCTCAGAGAGGAAACCAAACACTGCTTTGTCCATATGTAGCACCCAGAGGGTTCAAAAACAGTCTTCACCATCTAGATAATCTCAGAAAAGTTACCTAGAAATCAAGCTGTTACTGACAAATACTGATTCTGACAAATGGAAGCACTTTAATTTTTAGGGAGATACCATAGTAACCTGCAAAATAATTCATGGGGAAAAAATTAAATTAGAATATTCTGTGTATCAAAGACTGACTAATTGTCCCCAACTTGCTTCCTATGTAACTCAACACTCCTTGGCACTTCATTTCTTATACTGGCACTGCTATGAAAATTCTCAGTGTAAGAAACGATATCTAGATTCAATTAATGACAAAATGTATGTCAATTCAAGTTACTTCATTGATACACCATCATTCCAGAACTGACTGGAATATTTTTTACTATTATGAACAAGTAATAGTGTAATTATACAGGTACAAAATACTGCAGGTCATGAATGAATTTGCAGAATATTACATTTTGAACATGAGGCTGATAGAGAACTACAGTGCCAAAAACCATTCAGGTGCATTTTTGCCCCTGTGAATTCAAAAGTACAAAATGTAACATTTCAGTAAGTGTTAACAATTTTATCCAAATGTTTCCTACTTTCCAGTTCTGAGATGCGAGGGAGGCAGAGGAGAGGAAGATGAGAAAGATGACAGCTCCAGGTCTTGATCTTGAAGCAATATGGTTCTCCAGCTTTTTCAAGATACATGCATTTTAAAAAGCTTGAAAAAATGTCAGCATTCTATTTTTAAAGAGTTTTTTTCAAAATGAAACCTCAGTAAAAGACATTCTGTAATTGTTGAAAAGTATGTGCTAATATTGCCAAAAAGTGAACAATCAAATGCTGGCTTTTCCAAAAGTTATTTTAATGGAAACACCAGATGACACCTATTCTATCTTGACATAGTGATGAAGTTTTTAACATACCTTCAACATTTACAATTCTTTATTTTCCTAAACTAGAAAAAAACTGATTATACAAAATTCTACTCAAATCTAAACAGGAAGAAAATATTTTCGAAAAATCTAATGAGTCCCAAGAGAACTAGAAGAATCACAAGTACAGTACAAAACAAAACACTACCATACCTGCTGGTCTTCGACATGGCACAACTCAAGCACAGCGAGATGAGTGACATGGTTAATTTTTGCAATCAAAAGCACTGTCTGCTTGGTAGCTGGTAAAGATGCTGACAGCAAAAGGTAACGCCAGCATGTATTTCTTCCCAAGCCCAACTTCCCAGGTTGCACATCCAGAACACATGCAGCATTTTTAGGTTTGGAAACTCTTCTCAGAGACGTTAAAATGTTCCTATTTGCTACAACACACCATCTGGGTCTCATTACATCGTGTATGTGTTGAATGTAACACAGAAAAAGGCAGAAATTATTAAGTCCAATTAAGTACAAGGCAGAAATGATTACATCATCAGCAACTGAAGGTTTAAGACTTAAAACACTTCATTGGGTAATCTTAATCCTATCCAAAGAGGTTCTCTCCGGGCACCTCATGTTAACTGACATGTCCAATTAGAGTGACAGCTACAAAATGTAGTGCTTCTCAGTGCAGAGATTTGGACCATTACATGGCCACACTTTGGATTTTTAGCTTGAATGGCTAAAAAGAGCAGAACTTTCAGCAAAATGTGTGTGATGTAATACTCAAAATGTTACACTGGACTCTGCTTCTGTAAGTGAATTTTTTCCATTTAAAAAAAATTATTTTAAACTGTGATGCATCAGCCATATAATCAGTGAAGAAAAGGTAAAGTTAAAAAAAAAGTTACAAGGGCAATATCAGAGAGTGCTGCAGTCTGGTAACTCCCCTGAGAGACTGCATTCATCTCATTTCACACTAAACCAAAAAATGCCAAATGCCAAGGCAGCATTACTGTTTCATCAGGGAACTTGAAATACAAGCATTTGACTCTGCAACCCTAGATTTATTATAACTTAAAAAAATGAAATATGTGAGGTCTTCATAAAGAACACATATAACTAAGAAGTAAAAGGCTTATACTCAAACTGATGAAAATCAGCTGTTACACTACAGTATTTCAATTCAACCAGACTTACAGGAAGTAAATTAAAATGGAAATTAGCAATTGAGTAATAAAAGAATGCAAAAATTAACACTTCTCTTGAGCACAACTCTAGAGAGGTTGTGTTAACAGGTTGCTAAAATCTGTACAGCAAATTAAAGCTTTAGTTCCATCTGAATCCATTCTTTCTGACCTACCATTTCAAAATCTAAATAAGCTATACCAAAATAGAACAGAGAAAATTAAATATTTATTTCCATAGTTGCCTGCACTCGATATTTTATTCGGGTTATACAAGAGCTATGAAATCACTCAGTTATTTTAGAAGTTTCCTAGGCTTTTCAATTGAGTACCAAAACTGGATTCAGAAGAAGTTTGGTTATGCTTTGTATTTGTTTTTTCCTTCCCTCTGCTACTTAAAGGACTCTTATGCAAATTAACACTTTTTGTTTTGTTGGGGTTTTGAAGATTGACGTAGGTGTTCTGCACCTGTCACTACTAATGGTTAAACAGCACTTTGGCAGACTAGACAGGGCCAGGTTATCAATGTTTTAGGGAAGTCATTAAATAGTTACAAGGAGAATATGACATTTCTTTCTCTGTTCCCAGGGCTGAATTGAATTATTTACTCAACACCCAATGGCCAAACAAGAGATACATTGAATCTGCCGAGAGGAGAAGAGAACAAGACCCATTCATCTATGTATTTCTAATAAAATTCTGTTCCTGCTGAACAGGATAATGGTCTCTCAGATATTACTGGGAAATGCTCACACAGGGCTTCATTTTCTTATGCTGTTTATAGATACCTGGACCTGTTCTCTGAAAGGCTGGCGTCTCCTGAATAATTTCTCATTTGTAAAACTACCTCATCCTTATCTGGCCCTCAAAGCTTTTCCTCCTGCCTGGCTCCCTGGGGTTTTTTTTTTTAACTTTTCTTCTTTTATTTCCCCCCTTGTTCTTCTCTGACCTTTTTCACATTCTGTTTTCAACCTTTATTTTTAAGAATATAAACCCTAAGCATATTGCCTCCTTGTTTTTGTCTCCCTCCCTTCAGCTGTTCTCATCTTACAATAAGGACAAGAAAACTGGTAAGAATTAAGGCAGTACGATTCACTGATTACTACAATCTCTAAACACAGTTTGGTTTTACTCAGTTCAATTCCCACTAAGAGGACTTTTTGCTTTTGAGGGGGACCACGGCTGTCACCAATTTGCCATGAAACATGTTGGTACAAATAACACACCTAGAGACAAAACAACCCCCATTCCATCTCTTCAGTTCAGAGGCACAGCATTACTAATGCCACAGGATCTTATAAAAAAGCTCACATTCCTAACTCCTGCTCTTACTCTTGGCTTCTCCACGGGAGCAGAAGCCTCCACAGGGACCACTGCAAACAGCTCCACCACACCTCCACTGCTGTGCTGGTGCGGGCAAACTGCGCTTGACAGTGAGGTTAGAAACAACTCACACACAAAGAAACCACACATCTCAATTGTGGGTTCTTTTGCTCCAGTCAAGGTAAAAGCAGTTACAAGTTTTGGTGTATGAATTTAAAAGGCCAAAAGAAGCAAGTTCTACAAATGTTCACTCTATAGGTCATTAATTCATACAAATCAAGTAACATCAGCATTTTATTTTCAGTCACTAAACAGCAAAAAAATTTAAAATAGTCTCCTTCCACCAGCATAAGCATTTTTATAGCTCCTAAAGTGATACTGATCAACTACTGTGTCTATTTCTGACTATGCAAGTGTTTCTTTCTGCAAAGAAACACTTGTCAGAAATAGACAGGTAGTAAAGCCTTTCCTTAGAAGTGGGCCCCAACTTCTTTAAAATAAATCCTAATGGAATGCCAGAAGGAAGGAAAGAGCAGTCAGAGCCAAACAAGCCTGGGATAATACCTGCAAGTAAATTTTTTTAAAACCTGATAACTCCCTCCCCACTATTTTATGACCCTTTATTTCCTGCACTAAATTTTAAACCCCAACCAAATATTTCCAAAGTATAGCTATCAAAATCATCATAAAACTCCAGTTCAATATACTGAATTAATCTGCAGTTTCTCAAAGTCTTAAAAAAGTTTAATATTTTTTTAAATTAAAAGTATTTTGCCATCATGTTTTTTTAAATTCAAATCAGATTACAGTTCTCATAGAAAGGTTTAATAAGGTCATGAATATTGTTAATGTTGATATTTTTAATCGGTCTCATTCAAACCTTATATACCATAAAGCAGTAAGACATTGTGCCCTGACTGTGCTTGTCAATTTTTTGGAAGTTTTTTTTAGCTTGTCAGTTTAAAACAGGTAATTGCCCATGACACATTTTTTTGTCCATTTACTTCTATAATAGTACCCTGAACAGCTCCTGCTTTTATTAAAGAGTGAGCCAGGATCTTCTGTAATTGTCTGGGGAGGACCGAGAGCATCAGCACAAGCATGGGTAAACATGGTAGAGGAATGCTGGGAAGTGGGTCCCTTCAGGAAACACTCGACACAGAACTATCATGCTAACACACAAGGTCAAAGCCACAGGATAAAGATTTTAGCAAAATAAAGAGAGAAAACAGTAAATTATAGCTTATTTGCTGATTTTTCTCCTTACTGACCATGAAAAAGCTTTTCTGGCTGGCTGCACTGCTAACCAGGACATTGGACTTGTATGGAATGAAATGAAACAAAATGAAATTAAATCCAACAGCAATCTTACATTGTCAGAACCTTGAAAGGATTAATTTTAAGCCACAGCCTGTGCTGTCTTACAGGTACTGCCTTAATTGCTGTTAGCTAGCGAGGCAAAGGCCTCCAAAAAAAGGATGACCAGGGTAGGGGTGGGGGCAGCACACAAGAACCACATTTTTTATTTCTTTTTAAACAATCATTTCAGTCTTCCAGTGTCCCTTCCTATTGAATGAGCTGCAAGCTTTACCCTTCCAAACACCATGCACTGCACAATGCTTCTGCAGTTCAACTCCACTAGAGCGAGTCTGCAATGCTAACACGATGTCCCACGTCTAAAGGGGATTCAGAGGAAAAATGATAAAAGCTCTCAGAAGGGAAATTCCATATCCTCTTCACTTGCAAGTACACTACTTCTGAGTCCAAGGCACCAAGGCAGTTTCCATCTATCAATCAAACCTTTTTATTTTAAGCAAGCAAAACACCTCATCGTTCATCAAAACAATAATGGGACAAGTACAGAGAACTTTAGCAGACAAAACTCAGCAATTTGCATTGGCAGCCCAATAGCTAAAAGAGGGAATAGGTATTACCCTGTAGGCATCATACTTCGTATCATTCTACCCCAAATACAAAGAAATACAGACAATAATGTACTATTCTGCTACCATGCAAGTTCCAATACCATATAATCATGTATGAATATGAATACAATCTGCTACGTAGCAAAAGTGAATTTTCATTGTTCAAAAATCAAGAAAAAAAATGGGTTTAATTTACAGTTTCAGTAACACTACTAGCAGAGATACCAAACTATTTGTTGGAACTTGTTTAGCTTTCTATTATTAGCAGCACTTAATTATTTACAGCAAAATCACCAGTCTTACCTGTATCGCACGTGAAAGGAACGATCTTCGGGCATGCTTATCAAAACATTATTTTCTGCCATTGAGTTACATTATCAGTAGAGAAAGTAATACTGTTCTGTAGTAGGGTAAGTGCTTTATTATGGAGAAGTGTTGTCAGAGCACCATTCCAGTTAGTATATTAAGAAGATCGAGTAAAGATATCCTAAGCTCCTGTAGAAAACCTCTTCTTTATTACTGAGGTACAGAGGTCACTGTCAGACACATCTCACACCTTCAGAAATGTTCATGTTCTTTCATATGTGGCCCTTTCATCTCCATTCAGCTGTGTTTCTGCAAAAGGAACACAAGATGCTTGGCTTGAAGTCTCATAGTTAATAACTCATCAGCACTTGCAGCTGATGTAAAAGCATAACACTGCTCCTATCAAGCAGGAAATGTCAATTGAGAAATTAAAGGCAGAGCCAAAGCCTTCTACACAGACATGGCAATTCCTATAGGCAAGTGAGAAAGCCAAAGAGGTTTAACAAAAAGCAACATTCTCTTCTCTTGGAGACTTTGAAGAGTTTACCCTTGTTAGTATTCTTTGGTCTCATGAAGTTCCAGGCAAAAACCTTAAAGGATGAAAGCTACAGAATGAAAGGCATAATATAGAACAATATAGAACAGATCACAAAAGTGCTTGACATGTAAACACTGCTGCTGAAACCCTGATTATCAGCTGAAGGCCCACAGAAATCAGAACTGGTGGGCACAATCCCATCTGGAGATCATCCATTCTGGAGATTGTTCCATCTGGAATATTGTAAGCACAGCAGCCAGCAAAGGTTTAAGATCTATATTTGCTTTTCTCCTCCCTGCTCCCAAAAGAAAAGGAGGGAGGTTTGGGAGTTTGGAGGGCAAGGGTAAGCACTGGCTTCCTATTCAAAAATTCTGCAGCGCAGCAATGTGAGCTCCAAACTCTGCTTCAAAGGGATTGCAGAAGCCACCACGTAAATATTGGACATGTTTAGGCTGGCTAGGAAAAGGTTAACAGAAAAGAAACCCTGTAATCAAAAGTTTACCCACTTTTAAACATATTTTTAGTAGAGACAGTGACGTATTTATGCCTCAGTACTAACATTACCTTTCTTTGCAAGTAAACAAAGTTGTGTAATTCACAAATTCATATTTCATCAAGAGACTGCAGAGGTGTCAAAAAGACAGGAACAGAGCTCAGATTCAGAGCTGTCACCAGAAAAATATGTAAACCTCTATATTTAATTGTTGATATAGGCCATGCCTTTTCCTCTCATTAGTTTTATCAAGTCCCAGCTTGATGCTTCCCATCATTCTCTACCTTGACAGCAGCCCTCAAACACACTATCCACATTCTTCCAATTAAACAACTATTTTGCCCTTCCATGCTCATCACTAGAATTATTTGGCATCAACAAGTGGGTGTGGGTGTATTTTTGCAATTATGAAGCGTGACACTCACAGTTTACAATACAACTGCAACCCACACACTGGGCAGGCTGTGTTCCAGGTATTCACTCAGCGGAAGTTTGTCCAGCCTCACATCAGGTAACTCATATAGGCACATGGCCCAAAGCTACCCAGTCCACAGCAACCCTCCATGAGCACTCCTGCTGCTCAGCAAATCCAAGGGAATCGGAAGTTCTCTTTCACAGAAGGACACACCACAAACTAAAAAGCATGTACTTTGGCAACCTTCACAGATCACGAAATTATGACTGTGATAATTTGTTTGTATATTTATACTGTAGTGGTAATTAACTGAGTAATTTAAAAAGCTTTTCTTAAAAATAAAAAGCCAACTTTAATTTTAAAAAACCCCAGTTATACTTAAAAGTACATCAGAACAGCTGCATTTATTTAAATATCAGTTCTTTTTAGCAGTACATTTCACATCAGCTGTTTATAGCTTCACTATATCTGAACTACACTTCTGTCCTCATCCTCTGAGTGACGTCAGCATCTCCCAAGTGCTGGAACCACTGCTCCTGCTTTCTTCCCTCCTTACTGGCCATACCGCACATTCCTAGTCTCGGGAGGGTAATACGGACACACCCACATTGGCCAATACATCATCACAGATCCAACCAAAATTACTCGGTCTGCTCTTCACAGCTCGCTTCTCCACATGTAATTCATTAGGATGTCAATTATGCCCTCAGCTATGCCAACATGTAACCAGTAACCAAACCTAAATCATATTAATCAGAGTGGGGACTGCAAAATCAAGGAGGTGGAAGTTGAACACTTGCAGGGACGACATCTCTCAGGTGTAAACTGGCCCTGGGAGCACTGGAGCACAGCAAACCAAGCCGTGCTCTTCCAACTGCTGCACCCTAACTACTGAATCTCTGGGTAAACAAGCCTTGCCTGAGCTGGTGATCAGCATGGAACTGGCTCGGGGGACACAAAGCTTCAGCAGAAAGTCCTAAGGAATTAACACACCTCAGGAGAAGTTCTACACTGTCAGCATCACTAACAGTGAAACAGGCTTTCTCCTAAACTTGCATTTTTAATTAAAATTTTATGTAGCTTGAAAAAAATCACTAGGGGCTTACTAGGAAAAAAATACATATTAATGCAATCCAGCTGTTTTAAATTTATTCTCTCCACACCTCAGAACAATACAAACTCTCCATCCATGTTAAAGAGCTGCCTTTCTGGGAAGCATAAATAGAAAACTGAAGTTGTATACACAACCTTAAAATGTACAATTTCACTAAATATGGGAAGTCCTAGGGGCTTTTGTAATTTCGAAGTAGCAGCAAAAAGCCCACAGAGAAAAGACTGGGTCCCCTTCAGAAGTGTAAGATTAAACTGGTGTTACTAACTACAGAGTAGTTTGATTCCAAAACAGAAACTACCACCAGCATCAGCACCCCCAAACCAAATGAAGCAATGCAGAGATTGGGCAATCAAATGCAGCAGCCACTTCATAGCCTACAACAGACAAAACTGTATCCACTCCTTAGTAGGAGAAAATGGTGAACCAGAGTTAGGGATTAACCACCCTGGCTATTAACACCTAAAGAATCTTCAATTAAACCATCAATAAAAAGGTAAATTTGCCTCAATTCAATGCTCTATCTAAAAAAAAAAAATGTACTTATTGCTGTCAGAAAGTCACTTTTCATTCTTTTTTCTATTAAATCACAGATTTATATAGAAGCTATATGAATATAGATGGAGTTTGCATGATGAAAGTACATCTCAACGTTCCATTAACATCCCTGCACTGAATCAGTGACACAAAAGCTAAGACTGGGATGACGCTCACTCTCTATCAAGAAAAGTTACAGAAGAAACCAAGGCTTCCCCTGTCTTTAATTCTGATCAGTAAGTTTAAAGTTCCTGACATTGATAAAACAACAGTTATTATTTCTTTCCCACAAGCATGTAGGCAGGCTAATAGTCCCAGTTATCACAGCTTCCAAACAGGTGTTTCACATTTTAAGGCTATTTCCATTTCAGCAATGATTTGATTCCAAACTATACATTTTATCTCATTGGTAGACAATGAGTTTAATCAGTTTGCAATTCTTAATTATACTGAATGTCTACAACAGATCCCTTCATTTTAACTTTTGACAGAAAACCGTATTTCTGCACAGGTGAAAATTCATCAGCAAGCAACAGAAAGCTAACATTATGATTTATTTGCAGTACACAGAACTAATAATCACAATATAGTTGGAGAAGATAGGTTTTTTCCTCCTTCGTCACCTCAAAATGGTACATTTTAAGCAGCTTCATTTGCTCCTTCCCTCAACCCACACCTTCGTTTTTGGAGTTTGTCAGAAGATCAAAAGTATTGCTTTGCTTATCCTGTCATCCTGTCACATGGCCGGACAGCTGAGAGATCCTGACCAGTCACTTGGGGGCTGGTGCAATATCAAACAGTTCCGTTCCTTCTGCCTTTCCCAAAAGGAGATGTTCAAGTCATGCCTTCTCTCCCCATCTGCTATTTCTCACAAATCTGTGGGAAAGGAGCGTCTGCCAAATGAAGTCATCACTGACTCAGAGATTCAAAAGCTACTAGAGGAAAGTATAGATAGAGGCAGATCAACTGCACAAATTGCATTTTCTGAGAAAAACTAGTGACAAACACTTCTTGTTCCAAGATTAAGACAAATTTCCCAATGGTTTTCCAAAGTTTGAATTTCCTTTCAGAAAGATGCTATAGCATGGGTAGGAGGAAGAAAAAAAAAAAAACAAACCAAAAACCAAAAAAAAACCCAAGAAAAGATGAAAAGAAGCTTGAACCGGATCATCTAAAAACAAAACAGCTCTGCATACCCTGTGAATGAAGAAACAGACTACACAACAACAAAAATATACCAACAGTTTCATTACTGAAATGCTGAGATCAGCTTAGCTTCAGACCTTCAAAATAGAAAAGAGCACATAAATACAAATAGCACAAAGAACACTCAGTAATGGAGCATTCTCTATTTTAGTCTTCAATGCTGTTCAAGGATATTTTTTAAATTTACTTGAATTAATGAACAGACCTAAAATAAGCCACCAAAAAAACCCTTAAAATTTCACATCAAGTATAATATTGTATTTACATATTTACATAAACAGCATTGTCATTAGCATTTCTAACTAATACATATTGCCCTGTGAATGAACCTTTAAGTAAATGTGTGCCATGCTGGGGAAAAGCTAATATTTTCAAACCTTGAGCACAGTACAAGTGACTAGTCATGAGAGTGGATCATGCAAATACAAGAAACACTGTACTAAGACCAGTGTGGTTATTCTTGGCAGCTTAATTTTAAACTCCTCTCTGCACCTCTTTTGACAGCTGTTCAACAGCTGATTAGCTGAGAGCACACAGAAACCACCTTCACTGATGAGGTGAATTTGAGGATTTATTCAGGATTGCGATAACATGGAGCAATACCTGCTCTGAAATACTGCCTTTGTTTCCTGATGGATTTCTGTGTTGTGCAGAAAACGCCAGAATAAACCACAGTGCAGCTCAAATCACACATTCATGGACAGACGAGGAAAGCTGAAGTTCATAAAACAGCTCCCTCAGCTGCTCCTCCCAGGTGTGAGTGACAGAGCTCATGCTGCTCATCACTACTGAGCATGGCAGACCCCACCTAAACATCCCATGCTATCAGGCTCATTAGACAAGCTGCAAATAAATCAAACCACTACCTCATGTTCTTGGTTCAGATGCTTCTTCCTCCACCCCAACTATATTTACCATGCTGACTTATAAATATGGGCCCACATGAATCTAAGACACATTGCTGACTATTGCAGACAGCCCTGAAATGGCCGGAAGGGCTGGGTATTGCACTGGCTTTGGCCCACATGTGATGTTTTTTCAGCACATTTGTAATCCTATCAGGCCACTGCTCCACAAGCCTGGAATTTCTATTACAACGTTCTAATAGAAAATGGAATATGAGGGCTCCTCTCCTTTGCCCAAACGATGTGCACAGAGCTATCCTTTAGATAGGAAACCATCATTTCCCTGCTACAAAGAGAATCACCAAATGTAACTGAGAGCATAAGGGTAGACAGGCACTTTGTAACCAGAACTGACAGAGGCAGAGCTAAGTACCTTTTGTGAATCAAAAGAATTACTATAGCGAGGGAGTGAAACTTGACTCCTTTGCCTCTGAAATTATTCCAATCTCTCTTTTTAGCCACTTAATGCCCAACACTTAATGACTTCAGCTATCAGCAGTCTCTCTAGATGTTCAACAGAAGCATAAAAGACCAGATAAATACCAATAATAGAAGTTAGGACACTCATGACAACTCTCCTCAAAATATTAAAATAACTGCTAAATGAATAATTACACAAATACTATCATTATCTGTCTCAAACTCCTGAGTAATCTGATTCTTTTCTTCATTCCTCTCCCTAATTTCTTTATAGCACTGTACATAAACACAAATGAAAGAAAAGGGTTTCTGACCTCTTCTGATCAATTTACTCTAATTTAGTTGTGAATATGACTGCAGGAAGAGAAGCCCCCTAGTGACAAAGGAGCTAAAGTATTCCCAGAACAGTGCCGAAGAGTCCCAAGTAGGACCGCAAAATAATTTTATTGAAAATATTAATAACTATATGAAACAAGGCAAAAAAAATATTCTACAAAACCCCAAAACTACTTCACAAGATATAAATCATACTAGTTTATGAAACTCTATTTGTATTTTTTAAAAACCTTTTAAAAAGTCCTAGCAATGAGATAATGTAAAA
Organism: Pomatostomus ruficeps; assembly: GCA_013400735.1. Lineage (NCBI taxonomy): Eukaryota > Metazoa > Chordata > Aves > Passeriformes > Timaliidae > Pomatostomus > Pomatostomus ruficeps. The sequence goes on along the minus strand of VYZT01060778.1, from coordinate 21,223 downwards.
CCTTTATATGAGTAATTAAAAAACAAACAAACAAACCCCCCCCAACAATGATAAGCATCAAGCATTTCTGAGACAAATTTTGCTCACAATGAAGTGAGGCTCTCAACACATCCACAGCTGGAAATGAAATCATGGATTTGACACTAGAGGAACACAGCTCCAGAGCAGAGTCCAACATCTACTACCTAATTGTTAATATGGCCCTGCATTACGACAGACACGGTAACAGTAGAGGCATTAAGTTTGTCACTCTATTTGTACAAAGTTTTTTTGTATGGGGTTTTCTTTATTTCACCGGCTCCCTAAACCCAACAGAGCCTGCTCACTGTAGGTTCTAAACACAGGTAAGAGAAGGCTCATTTCCTTCCTTTTGCAGGTTAACTCCCCTTGGTTGCCCCTGCACTCCAGCTCTGGCATAGCTGACTGGATGCCCTGGCTCACACAACACTCTGATAAAGACAAACACAAGCCCAGGAGCACCTCCAGCTGCCCTCTGGCATTTCCTGTATATACTTTGCACGTATTCTGTAAATTAGAAGGAGGATTTTTCCTCTGTTTGTAGAGGACCTAGTTGAATAGACTGTTTGGGGCTTAAAGTAATGCTAAAGGTCTGCCACATGCCAAGCCTTTCAAACTCCGTATATCCTGCTTGTTCCTTTTTCTTTTCTTTTTCTAAGAGAATCAGTATTTACCTGAAAAAGAGCTTGCTACTCAATGTACATAATTACCATCCAGATTGCAGGTTAAAGAGCCCAGCGTAGCTAACACAAGTAACTATGAGTATTTTTATTATACAGACACTCCTGCAGATAGTTAATATAAGCCATCTATTTAAATCCTGAACTATGGGAATCTCACACTACAATAAAATAAGAAAGGAGGAGAATATTAAGTGCCAGCAAAATATAACTAATATCCCCATCATAAAACTAATCAGGCAACTGAAAATTAATTCTATATGCAGCAAGATTTCAAATACAAGAACATAGAATAATATCACAGTCAAAATAGCTCAGAATTTTTCCACATGTTTGACACATCAAGGTATTAGGACTCCTTATCCTTTTTTCTTTTTTTTTATCAGAACCAGATCAAAGTTTATTTACAAATTATCATACACAGACTGAAAAAAGATATTGTGCTGCCTTCTTTCCAACATCTCCCACAACTGGAGATGAAATTTGCATTCAAGCACTTTAAAACTGCACAAATGCCACAACAGTCTGCAACGACAGTTCACAACAAAGCATTAACTTGTGACCCTTTTATTCACAGTGTAAGTTGAAATAATATCCCCCCAAAATCAGTAAGAGTTTTGTTAAGTTCTGAAGGTAAATTTGAACCCTGCTCCTTTGGGACAATCTCATCATGCAAATTAACATATATGAGGCCTCTCCCAGGCAACGAGACACTCAACGACCTTCAGTTTGGGAACTGGAGCATGTTATCCAGTGTGAAAGAACCCCACATAGGAAGGGATCAGCACAAAAGGTTGGCTTATTTGCACTTAAGCTGATAGAGCAAGTTGTTCACACATCTCTCCAATAAAATGTTCCACCTATCTTAGCTCCTTCTTGGCCTATAAAATCTCTTAGAAAGAGATCCTGGTATGTAAAAGAAAGAAGACAAACATTGTGCAAGTATCTTACAAAGAAAAGGAAGAAGTTATTTTAAGATTCTATAAATTAAATTAAAAAATAACAATAATCCTTAGAATCACTGGCAGGAAGACACAGTAGCAATTTAAGTGAAGCAATATAGCTGCTGTTTCAAAATTCCTGTGGTGCTCACTCAGAGACAAAGCAGACATTCAGCACAACGAACTCCTTACCACTCCAGCAAGGTTTTATCTTGCAGGGAGCAGATGTAGCTCTCACAGCGCCTCTGTTACACAACTGCAATGATCCATAACAGGTTAATGCCAGCAGCACTGCTTGGTGCATCACCTATGCCCCTCAATTCCCAGATACTAACAGCAGGCATTAACATCCTCTCTAACGAGTCTACACCACAACCTGTACAAGTTGTGGTGCTGGATGAACACTTACTATAGGGAGAATACCACGTGTTGTTTTTTCATACTGTTTGCTTCTTATAGAGAGGTACAGTAGCACATCACCCATGGAGATTTAAGGAAAACACTGATGGCTGAGGTGCCGAATATGCTTTCCATATTCACTCCAACGCTTGGGATGCAGCTGCAAATCTATTCACAATCTACTCAATGCAGTTTCTTCCATGAGTGTGATGACTACTGGACTGCAGCCCATTTTGCCCCCACTGACAGTTTACCCACTATGTACATGAATTATTACACTGATGGAATGGGTCACAGCAGCACATCCTGTTCTCTAACAAACCAATGACCACTAGAAAAGCTCCAAAGTGCTGCATGCAAGGAATAAAATTCCTACGAGTATACTAACGTGGCAATGGGAAGGAAAAAAATGTAGCAAACAGAAATAGCATAGAAATAAAATAGATTTAGAGAGCCTTCTCTATAAATCACATGTGGTTTATATTGCCTGTAACCCAGTTGACTGAAAGCTCTCCTTCCTATTAGTAAAAGGTTTTATTATATGAATAAGAAGTTTTATTATATGAATAAGAACCATATTCCTCAAACACTGCCAAATTTGAGTCCCAAGAGTTAACTTGACATTAATCATTTGTTCAACACTATATGTGTTTCAGACCATCTCTTGCCAGTCCTTCCACTTTTGCTTTTCCTGTATTTTGCATTCCTAATCTTGTGGCCTTCCACAAAATAACACCTTTTTTTTTTCCTTTTTGGATAATATCACTTGTATAGCTGACTTGCTACTAAATGGCTAAAGGAAAGTTTAGGTTTTTTTCTGGCATCTGGTATCCCTCTTTGCTTTTATTTGCAGGAGCAGTGATAACAATAACAGGTTCATCCCTCAGAAAGTCTTAAGACAATCGCTCACTCCTCAAACAGAACCAATTTCATTAAAGACCTTAACCTTAAAAGCTACTGAAACCAGGACCTTAAAAGCTACTGAAACCAGGACCACAGTTGTAGATCCGGGCAGGACTAAGTTGTGGAAAGTGAAACTGACCACACAAAGGCTACAACAAACCTGGAGGGCAAAAAGTACATACATCCTGAATATTAAATTTAAAAAGTGGAAGATGAGGAAAAACTAAGAAATTATAAACTGAAAAAAACCCAAAACAACTCCCCTTATGTTCAGTAGTTAAAACTATGGACAAACAGCATTTCTTTTTAGGAAAAAGCTTTTCAAAACTTACTCTGACCTTGGAACCATCAATTTGTGAAGTAATTCTGCAGCAAGAGTATCAGGAACGTAAAATCCTATGCAGTTTTAAGATGCTTGAAAGAGTTACAAGAGCATTTAAACAACAGCATGCTAACTAAAGCAACTGAGGAGACTCACATGGGTTTCTTCTAGTCCCATGAAGCTGTCTTAGGTTTCAGATAAGTTTTGTCCCAGCTTTACATGGAACTAACTAGAAGTACAAAGTCCTTCCTACCAAAGAGGGATGCATAACCACAGTCCAGAAAACTTGCTAACCATTAATTAAACTAGAAAGAAGGAACACTTGAACAGGCCTACTAATTAGTTTTAACACACTATAAAGATATAAAAGTAACAAATGTAGAAAGACTAGAAGGACTTTACTGCTAGCATTTTCAAGTCTAATAAAATTATCACTTGAACAAGAGGTATAAAGTTTCCAGACAAAATTTAAGCAGGGACTAGAATCTCTTAACTGATCTTTTCGAGATGCAAGACTCAGCATGTTCTTCCAAATACTGAGATGGTTGCACAGCTCTCCATGGCAACCTAGGATACAGGAGCCCTGCAGTCAGTGGCAAGAATCTAACAGGAACAGCACCTTAGGCTGAAAAAGCTTCTAAAGCAGAGGCCACAACTTCCAGGTGGGGTAAAATTTGTGTCTTGGCAATCAGGTCAATAAAAGGATAGAGAACAATTTATGATTTACTATGTTCCTCCACTGAAAAAGTGAAGAAGCAATAGAAGGGCAGAAACTACACTAGCAAAACCTACAGTCTAGTAAATAAATGAGACTAGATCTGGTAGAATCCGAGTTCAGATACGCTGCAACACAACGCCTAACTCTAACTCTTGAATAAGAGTTTAGAGCTTGTGCCCTGTATACCTCACTCCTCTCGTTATGCTTGCAGATCCTTTGGTTCCGCCTCTATTACCAGCCTGTCTCATTCCCGCCCTTATGCTTTTATATTCTCTTCATCCATCTCGTTAGCACAACACAAGCGCCCAAAGCCGCCGGATGCAGAGCCCTGCTGGTACCGGCTCCCTTCGGAGACACCAGGGGGATGCGTGGCACACAGCCCACCCGCGGCGGGCACGAGCACCTCCTGCTTTTGTTCGCCAAGGGCGCTCGGCGGCTGCCGGCACACGGCACCGGGCTCGCACAGCGCTGCCCGGAGCAGGCCGTGCCGCGACTTCATTCGCCAACACACCGGGCCGCTCGGGGTCGCGGCAGCTGCCGGGGCCGCGTTCGAAGCCCCCGCTCTGGCACCCAGAGCTCCCCGCCGCGCCCCTGGCGCTCCGCTCACCTGTGTGCCGGGCCGGTGGTGCGAGAGGCCGGCGGTGCGCCGAAGAGCCGGCGGAGAGCCCAGGAGCCGGCTCTGTGTGTGCCGGGCCGACGGGACTCTGAGGGGCGGTGGGGCCCGCCCGCCCACGCGCAGCCACTCNCGCATCATCCGCACGCACCAATGGCGCGCGGCGGGGCCGGCTGGGAGGAGGCGGGGCCGCAGTGGGCAGCGCGCTTGGGGCTGGCTCCGCGCCACCGCCCGGCATCGTGTTCTCACCGATCCCAACGCCCTCCCGGGGGAGGACTGGGGGAACGAGGCAGCAGCGGCCCAGCCCCTGCAGCACAAGCACGTTGCCCCCGCGGACGGGAATGGCATGGCCGCGCTGCTGCACTGGTGCCCATAGGAAAACGAGGCTGCAAGTTCGCTTCTGCCGCCTCGAGCGACTGCAGATAAGGTGAAACAATGCATTTTATGATGCTGAACTGCCGATTAATTGCGTTTTATCTGATGCACAGGGACGAGAAATAAATTGGGGGAAAAAAAGTGATCTTTCTCTAGAGCATAAGCTATAAAAACCACTTTAGAGCGGCGAGAAAAAGGGGGGAAGGGGTTGGGGGATTTGTTCGGGTTTTTTCAGCCTGACGTTGAACTCTAGTCCCACTCGTGGCTCTCTTACCAAGTTTTTTTTTCTTTACCACTACAGCAGGATTAATGAGCAAGGACAGGTACCTGGTCGGCTGTTTCCGATGCTGTTGTCATTTGTGCCTTCCTATTTCCTCCAGCAGTTAATGCAGACTTACACTAGTTCAAATAGGGAACCATCCATGTCAGTATGATTGTTCTAAAAAAGCTACAGTAGGGAGATAATTAAATATTAAGTATATAGATTACTAGGTATTATTCTCATGTGTATTTAAGTATAAAATAACTGTTACTCATATATTCCAGATTTTGATCCATAGAATAATAAAAGCTCTATCCACAACTGGCAAATGGCATTGATATTCTACATAAAGTGGATATGGAGACTACAAAAAAGTGCAAACTGTCAGACTGGGTGAAAGCCCAAATGAATAATTCATTTTCAGATGCATTAGGCTGTAGCACAGATGCAACTGAAGAGGAAGAAGATTACTTAGTTTATGATGGAGATATAGGAATAAGCTGTAAATACAACAATATATCAGATAGTTTGAATGACTGTAGTTGTACGAAAGATATTTCTGGTATTTTAAACTTAGCCTGTTCTGAAGATAATACAAACACAAAAGCAGCAGCCAATTATGAAACTCCTCTACAGCTTGAAGAATTCTCCAGTCATCATAGAGGCACCAGAGGAACAACTGGAGTTTCAACTGAAATGCCTGGAAGCGAAGCCTCCTTTAAGAAGGAATTACCTGTTGGTAGTTCTAGTAAACCAGACAGCAAAGAATATATAACTGCCTCCAAGATGTCCAGTGTCCTCCTGCGTCATTTCTCTAGGGGAGAGTTACTAAGCAGATGCCACTTGATTGAATGTGAGACAATACCAGAGACATCCTTTACTGAAAGTATCGATGACGCTGGGAGCAAACCTGAGCCTTCAGAACACACCAAAGGACCTTTAGTGCATGAACAATGGGCAACGAGCTCTGAGGAGTATCCCTTAGAAAAGCACAAGGAAGTAAAGGCTTGTGACAAAAATGAAAACTCATTAAATGAAAATAGATCTGTGTCAAAGAAACCTATTTCTTCTTGTAAGTGTGGGTGCAGACAGGAATATTCACAACTGATTAACGAGACTCTAGATACACACACCTTTCAAAACATGAAAGATGAGAGAGCCCAGTTTAAGAAAACAGTTTCACCTTGTGAGCTCAAATATGGCCGAGGGCAAGCTCACTATTGTCTTCGTGACGTCTCTGAAGTTGTTTCAGAAGTTAAAGTACCAAAAAGAACTGACAGTATTAACTCAGATCCTTCAACTGAGAGAGAAAAACCCTCTCCTATTTTGCTAAGTAAATCAGTAACTGTGAACAACATTCTGGAAAATAAGAATTACTTCAATTCTGCCAAAGTAGAGAATCAAGAAGAAATGAGTATTTCAGAACTGCTGCAACAGCTACAGGTAACTAAGATGCTTGAAGAAATTCTTCATACTCCTTATTGTAAGGAGATATTCTGTGTCCCATAAAATTTAACATAACTAGTTCATATAGGCACTCTGTAGGTATCAATGAGTACATCACTTGACTCAAAAACTGCTTTCACAAATAAAGTTTTGTGGGACTGACTTTATACAGAACTGTCATTACCAATTATTAAAAGGCTGTGTATTATTTAATACTCCAGTATTTAACACTGGAGTATTGCTTATGATGATAAAGCATCCTATCAAATCATTAGGAAATTCACAATAAATTGTTATTTCTAGTTTTATATTTAAATGTTTAAATTCACAAAAAATACTTCAAATATGTTTTTAAGAACAACATTCTGTTTTTATACTGTGCCTATGTTAAGACATCTTTGCCTTTTTTCACATGGAACACTCTTCAACTACTGAGACTGGTATTTATTGATAAGTCAATTCTTTTTAAAGAATTTTTTTACTACAATATTTCTCTTACTGTAGTGAATTTATTTTAAAGCTTGTTAGTAATTAAACACTGCTCAGTTTCATGCCCTGACATGGAGCTCACTCAGAGCTTTACAGATTCTTAATGCCATTCCTAGATTTACAAAATGCTTGAGAGACAACAAGTTTTAATAGTTTTCCCTATTATTTCCTGGCTGCAAATGAGATGCTGACACAGCATGCTGACATCCAGAATCATATTGACCATCTGAGATTTAATCCTAAGGTAAATCTCTCAAAATACTTTTTTTTTTAATTAATTCTTCTTTATCTGTAGACTATGACTATCCCCTAAGACTATTTTGTCACCTTCATATTGTATTCTCCATTTTCACAACACAGGGCAGAAGTATTTTAAGTACCATGAGACACTTTTTACATCTAACTGTCAGCTCAGAAAATTAAATGGTACTTTTATAATAAACATCTCATTAATGTTTTGTATTTTGAGTTGAAGTTTTTTGTCTAGGTCCCTAAGTGTTCTATACATTGTATCTATAATGAAGGTTCTCATTTTAACAGATGCTTCCTCAGTCGGCCCTTGCAAATGCCAGCATTGCCATTTCCTCAGGAGACACTGGGACACCACCTGATGTCATCACGTTACCTGCTCCTATGCCTATACACGCTACACATGTTTTGCTGAAAGCAAGTAAATAAAATCACAGTAACTATGCAAGTGACTATTTACTGTAATGTGATTACACTTTTGGGCCGAAATTGCAATTGATCAATCTTACCTTGTCTTCCATAGGACTGCAGCCTGGGACAGCAGCATCAGCACTACCAGCAGCTGGAACAGTAGAAGCACAATGTCTGAATCCTTCTGATTCACTGCCAGAACTGACACTAGGACAAAAGATGTCTCAAATACTAAAGGATCAGACAGAGCAACTGACTAAAAAAGTAAGAGCTCTCTTTCAGTACACACTTTGCACTGATGCTCAAATTCCATATTCACTTGACAAATTTGTATAAATATAATAAAAGTCTAATATTTTATCTTGAAGGTGGAAGACTTCTCTAAGCATATGACCCAGGAAACATTTTTACAAGACAAATATCTGGTAAATTAATTTATGTATTTTGAGCTATCTGAAATGCACTTTAAATGGCTACACATATACCATTTTCTGGCAAGATGCTTGATGCTTACCCAAAATGGATGTTTACTCTTCTTCTCAATTCAGACTGAAGGTATGAATTTAAGAAGCAAAGAAGGTGTTCAGTAGGGGGATGAATTCTTAAATCTTTTAAGGATTCCAGCTTAAAAATATTAATAAAAGGCCTGAAGTTGCCATGTAAGTTAGGAATTTTGACATGTTCAGAAATCATTTTTTATTATTTTACTCAGACATAATAGCGGCACAGAGTGTTAGGTGAATATATAATAGGCAGTTCTGGGTCAATTCAGAGAACTATGAAAATTCTTACCAACAGCACTGCAAATAGCCTCTGACTTACACAGCAAGACACAGTGATAGCTACTTATGCTGACTTACCATGGCATTTTGTATTGAATTATTTCTTATTGATGAAGGCATTAAATCAACTGAAAAGGTACCTTGATGCCTTAGAAAGGAATTACTTAACAGCTAGAGAAGAGCACCACAACGTAGAGCTGCAGAACTACAAGGACAAGCCTATCAACATTGGAGAGTTTGATCCTGAGAGGTTAGAAGATAAGTGCTAAATTGTACATCAGTATATTTTCTTTATTTTGAGTGTCTTACAGCTTTTACTTCATTTATCCATTAAATATTTTCACTTCAGGAAAACTTATCTTAATGTGGTAAACTAAAAGTTGTTCGGCCAAAATTTGTCTTGGGCTTTATATATCCTGCTTGTAATTGGGATGTCTATTTGATTAATTCAAATACTTAAAAGGGACTCTTATCAACTCCATAATTTTTTTTTTCCTATGGGAAATGTACTGCAATGCCCACTACGGTTATCATGGTAAGAAATAAAAGATCGGTTTATAGAGTTTTAACTAACTGTGGATTGTGATTGGATTTAGAAGGGTGGAAGGAGGAATATTCAGACTTGGCATGCTGCTTGAAGACATTCAAGAACAAATGGATAGCAGCAAAGGCAGCCTGTCATCTTTGCTGACTTCCTGTGAATCTGTCCAGTCTTTCTGTGAGGTAACTGAGTTTCATTAAAGACTGCAATTATTCTGTTTTACGGATGCAAGTCTTGAGAACCTAAGTGCAGTTGTGTGATTGTATGTTCTCCTCTAATAAGAGCATGATGATAGATGATTTTAGATAGTATGTTACTCCAAAAGAAAATGGTTTTTATGAAATATTAATTTCATAATATGTAATTAACTGTAACAGAAACCTAAGCATAAAAACATAACTATACTGAATGTTCTTCGTTCCAGTTTCAAAAGCATTTATTTCACAGTGAGAAAATACAAGTAGCTAGTTTAACTTCTACAAAGCTGCTTTGTTTTGGGGAATTAATCACTATCAAATGATAGTGGGAGGATAGATTACTTTGTCCAAGATTCTTAAACTGCAGAATTACCAGAAGACCAAACAGTACTGTGCTACAGAAAACTGAGTTTACTCCTAAGAATGGTAATATTTTGTCCCAGATCATAAATAGACACACACTCCCCCCAGAAAAAAGAAATCTTACTGCCCTCTACAAATCTACAGGTAAGTCTCAACAAATGCTTTCATTATCAGTGTTTTAGGTAACTTGGGCTTCAGAGAAAAATGTTCAGAGAACCTGAGGAGATGCTATTTGGTAGAGTCAAGTCCTTGCAATGCAAGGCCCACATACACCTGTATCTGTGCTATTGTTACTTTGTACAGAGCTCCACAGTTTCAAGCATTGCTGATCCTCCAGGAAGAAGAGGTACTGAAGCTCCATTTCTTCCCAAGAACCATGAGGGAGAAAGAAGTCAGACAACTGATGTAATCCCACCAACAAATCAGCTTTCTCTAGAAGGCAAAAAGTACAATCTTTGTCTTCACATGTAAGTGAAAACTTGGAAACAGCTGCTGAAGTTTTTATAAAAATATACGTAAAATTAGTTGCTGAATAAGAAAACTGAGATGACTGAAATATCTGAGAACATTTCAGGATTTCAGGAATATTTCCAGATAAACATTCTACAGAATTCTCTAACTACATATCCAAGAATTCCTCCCAACCTGATCTTCCTAACTTTCTCAGTCTGAGTGTATTTCCTGAAGCTAAAACACCACCAATCACTTTCATCTAGGAGTTAAATGATACTTCTATATAAAATTAATGACAGCCAGACAAATTCAGGATGTGAATGACTAGTCAAAGTACAGTGCCAGTAAAAAACTATTTGCTGATATTTGTGTGGTATTTTTAATTAAACAAGAAAAGTCAGGGATGCAGATCCTTACATAATTAACCATCAAAACCTTGTGGAAACTCTAGATACCATCTCCGCCCTCCTGGGAAGTATTTTTTTGGTGTTCAACATCTCAATGAGATTAGAAAAATAAAATAAACAGTCTTCCCTTAACCTATCTAAGGTTAAAAAAAGAGAACTGATCTAAGTTTCAGTAGAGAAGCAGAGCTTCTGGGGAAAGAATGCATGCAGCATAGAACACAGTCATTAACCTAATGCTGCCAGATTATTTTACAGGGTAGATGTTAATAGCTGTCTAGTAAAACTCGCCTAGCGTCCACTTTTTTCTCTGTAATTGAAAGAATTTTAGTTCAATCTTCTGATCATTATGTTCAGGAATGAGCAGAAAATTTTCCAAACAAACTTGGTGATCCTGGTACACCCAAAGTTAAAAACACACATCAAGTAATTCAAACAAGGAACTTCATCCTTGTTCTCTCAGAAGGTACATCTCAAATATTCCTTGAATTATCTAAAGACATTAAATTAAGGCCTTAATAACAGCTCAAAGTTACTAAGAAACCAAATCATATTTAATATAATGTTGTATCAAAACACTATCAGTGGTAACAGATGTATGTATCTATGATTTCATACTACTTTACTTTTCAAATACAGGATTATCAAGACCTCTACTTCTAAGCATTTTTAACAGCTGTGGTAAGTCAGGGTGCTTTTGTCAGAATGTGTCCTTCAACTAAAGAGTTCATTATTTTGCAGTTGGTTAATTATTAATTTAAACTTCTGCTTACAACCTTGTCAGATAACTGATACAAGTAAAGTTCTTTCTGTGAATAAATCTGATTTCTTCTCAACTAAGAAGTGATTAATCATTAATATAACATGCTTGTAAGTCTCATCATAGAAATATTAAGATACAATTAAAATGTCATTTTGTTTTCACGCTCAAAGAAATACAAACATCCAGGAAAGAAAAACTGGAACATCTTCACTCTTGACGCAGAGAAAACCAACTGATTTATCAGATACCAACCTGAGTAAGTCATGATGGCATACAAAGGTGAAAACTGTGCTTAAACCTACAAGTGAAGCCTGTGAAGAAATGCATTCCTTTTATGTCTCAATGTGAAAATTGTAGTTTCAACAAATGTTACTGCTTAGCAGAGCACAAAACACTAAGAATAAAAAGGAAACTAAAAAGAACACCAGGTCAAATTCACTGTGGAAGTCTTAGGGACAGACCAAGAGGCAACAGGTTGCAATGCAATTTTCGGTTAGATATGAATGAAAGATTTTCAACTTTATCAAACATTGACGCAGTTTGCTCTAGGGAGGTTGTGGCATTTCCGTTCTCAGAGATATTCAGAACTCAACTGGACAGGGTTCTAAGCAACTTCATTGAAGTTGGTCCTGCTTTGAGAGGGGATAGGGTCAGATGATCTCCAGAAGTCCTGTCCAACCTGAATTACTCTATAAATGTAATTCAGCTTTCTAGATAAGTTTCCAAATAGTGCCACTGCTAACACTTTCAAGAGCATGATAGTGACGTGCACACAATGCTTTGATTTTGCTTTTTCTTCTGATGTGCATTACTTCATTTTCTAGAAGATGATTCCAAACTTGACAGCTGAGACATTTCATATCAGTACTTCCACTTTAAATTTTTTGATACAACTTTGTTATTCTGCTTGAAAACAATTTCACCTTTCTACTGCAGAATATTCTGAAGCTCTTAGTACAACTAAAGGAGAATAGCATGAGCTGTCCTACATTCAGTTTTAAGTCTGAATATACAGGTTTCCTTACTTTTTGTCTATCAGTTGTCCTTGACTTCTCTGTTATATCCTTTCAATTTAACATAATAAACTGGGACCATTATTGTTTGTACTGGTTTGTGCAGTAGTTAAAGCAGTGCCCTACTAGAGCTGCTCAAATTCTCATCACATTTCTATTACGCTGCACTGTTTCCATAACACTACGGACAGGGAGATGGAGAACTTAATTTTCAAAAAAACCAAACAATTCTTGATCTGAAAATAAGCACCACCAAAAAAATAATAAAAATGTATATTCAAGGCTTGCAGACAGGGCTGAAAGCCAATCTCAAGTTCAATCCCCACCCTCCTGGGGGTGAAAAGTACTTCCTCAAATTCGGTAGCATTACTGGCAGCAAAGGGCTCTGAAATTATGATGCTGAAAGTAAAATAATTACCTGAGTACATGGGCCAAAGCTGCTTATATTTCAGACCCTTTTATTTTTTTAATTTTAGGCAGCGATTCAGAAGACTTCTCAGCCTATGATTCCTATAATGATTCCCAAAGCAAGGACCTTGTCAGCTCTGACGCTCTAAGTTACAAATCATTAAATACGAGGTTATGTAGAGAGAGAAAAGGTACAGTAATTGCAAAAATATTAAAATCTACGAACAAACACTGTTTATAGTTTGTATTTCTAAACGACATGTCTCTGTTTCCAGGACTTAGATGCAGATGCCCCAGGGAAAGCAGAGATCAAGTAAAACTCAAGAATTACAAAGAGTCTGTTCAGTCTCTTACCCTATGTAGGAAAAAAAGTTCTGGTTCATCCTGTAAGTATGATGTGTTACTGAAATAATTAACAAACACAGGGTAGGTTTTAAGGGGCAGAAAGCACATACCAGGCCACATTTAATTCAGTATAAGCAGTCCTTAGCACTGTAAATACAACTTTTACACACCTGGTCAAGTTTAATCTCCATGCACGACAGATTTAACTTTCCCTGGTTCTTTATGAGAGGAATCCCTTTCATATTTCATTTATGGCAGGAATATCTCATTTTGCAGAGCCACTTGAAAGAATATGAAAATCAGGCATTACTGTGCCAACTTTTATAGTGCCAGCCATTACCTAACATAGTATAAACAAGTACTAAAGAAAATTCCAGCTCTCCTCTCATATTGTGTGACATGCAGCAAAGTCAAGGAAAGCCTAATTTAAAAAAAAAAAATGTTGAACATCTGAACATCTACCTTTTAAAGTCACTCAGACTCTCTACCATAAGAAAAACAGAAAACTTCATCAAGAAAGTATAAATTAGCTACTTGTCTCTAGCAATCCTGTAAACTATAAGTCAAAGTAGTATTCATGTAATTACTAGGATTACAAGTGATTATTCTACACTTCCCCACTGCAGTCTTTCACTGTATGAAATTGAATATAAATCTGCATTCCATTTGCTAACTCAACTCAAAAGGAAACACAAAAAGGTTCATCTGTCCTCATTTACAAAAAACTTGAAACATATTCAAGTTTTATTCAGCAGTGATAGTTACTTGATCTTTTATTTATGCTAAAGAGAAAAAAAATGTTAAAATACACAGAAAATTACCTTTTTTTTTGTTTTAAACATGGCCTCAACAACTCCAGCTTATTCACGGAAGAGAATCTCCACTCAAAAAGCTCAAAAAACCAAACAGCCATGTGAAGCTGTAACCAGACTTTGTAACAGGTAAGCTGTAGCAGTAACCACGTAGTACAACAGAAAATCCCATTGTTGAAGATTCAGCATGGAAAAACCACACCAGTATCATAAGCAGGAAGGATGTTTTATCTTTTGCACTGCATGTTGTGTATTAGAATTTCACTCTTTAGTGAAATTAAACTATTTACTCTAAGAACATGTGTAAGCAAGTCTTACAGTAGTTCTTCACTCTAATTTAATGAAGAGTAAAAATGTAACTTCTTTAGCTGACACATTTAGTAATAAAAAAAATTTCACTTTAAGAGGATGTTCCCACTCAAAGATTCAAAAGCAGGCCTGTATTATTAGGATGTAGCTCTGTTTGCTACCAACTATTTCTCTGTAAGTAACAATTATACTTTTAATTGTTGTTAACATTAAATTACACCATGAGACAGAAATAAAATGGATTCCTAACAGTAGCACAGACTAGATTGAAATGCAAACAAGTTGTGTCACAGAATTTTTGAACTATTTTACTTAATAGCAGTAATTGCCTGGAAGTACAGCAGCTGCACTTGAGCATCAATGGCATGGAACACTGAGAGAAAGTTACAGCAGCAAGAGAGTGCTGCTATTATGAGAAATTTCCTTACTCTACATCCTAGAACATTGTCTGTCTCATTGCAATACAGATGGAACACAAATAATGATGGACTGTGCTTTACAATTCATTGTAAAATTCTACTTACCATAAAATTAACTTGCAACCAAGTGCTATCAAGGTGTATGTATGTAATTAATAGTTTAGAAATTCTTTTTCTTACTTAAATTGTTTGTATTTTATTCTGTATATCTTATCTTTAGGAAATCCTTTGAGGCTGCCAAAACCTGGTGTTTAAGCACATGTGATAAAATTATCCTTTCACATCAACACATACCCAGCAAGAAATCTGCCCAAAGCAAATCTGCAATCAACACCAGAAATGCCAATGATTCCTATGCAAATGTAAGAATTTAGAGTGAAAATTAAAGCCACACAAGTTTCCTGAAAGGATTACCTCCCTACATCATGGCACTGCTGAACATCCCATTCTTAGCAAGCTGATTACTACAATCATGTGTAGTCCATTTGAGGGTAAGACGAGGGAGTTCAAACCCCAAGAATTTTAGCTTATATATTAGTATATTACTTCATACAGGTATGTACAGGCTTGTTATGTAACTTAGTTCGTGTATAAATGGTGAAGCAGACTGAAAAATAGCACTGGATCTTGTCTTTAGAATTGTGTTTCATATACTGAAACAAAGTCTAGCTACACAAAGCACTATCAAAACCTCAAGAAAGCCTCCTCAGTACCAAAAACATACACCACACTGGAGCTGATACATTAGAAAGGTGCCAATATCCCTCAGTTCAAATGATTACACAGTCAAAGAGAGAAATAATTAACAGATACTTCCAGCTTGAATCCTGGAAGAGTCTATCACATGACTCGACTTTTACTTCTCAACACATTCAGAGTGAAAATAATGGACAAAACCTTAAACATCACCTTTTCCCAATACTTATGTATACATTTGCCTTCACTATTAACAAGGTTACATTTTATTATTTCCAACAGATTTTAAGTTCTACTCTGGATCATGCCATAGAGACAGCAAACAGTTTGAAGAAAGCTACAGAACGAATGGTACAAACAGTTTCAGAAGATCTAGCTAAAGTTAAAAGAAAACAGTTGTAATTACCTAGTTTAAACACTAAATTGTTCTGCTGGTTCATACTGCAGTGTTAGTATCTCTGCAAAAATAAAATTATGAATACAAACATCAAAAAGTCAGCTAGCTAACTTTGTCAGCTGTTCTGTACCTATTAGTACTAAACCAAACCAGAGCACTCCATGTTTACACTCAATCTTAGAACTGTAAAACAAATTATTAATTCTACTGAAAGTCTTTAGTAGGTTGGCTAATCTCCATTACTGTGTGCAGGTATCTTCTCTAAGTATTCACTTAAGGTAGCTTAATAAAAATTTGCTTAAACAAGCAAAGTTAACTTTCTGACTTTGATTTGCCCCCACTCCCAAGTGTGAGAATAAACCTCAGTCATTACTACCTATCTTTTCTTCCCACACTTCAACAGCAGCTGCTTAATCACACCAAAAGAAAACAGCCTCTGTACCTCAGACATCTAGAAGCAAACATCACGCTAACATACTGTTGGGGATTGGGATCCTTCTCAGTTTTGTTTCTTTCTCTTAGGAATTTTT
>VYZT01060776.1:22956-57489 GCA_013400735.1 Pomatostomus ruficeps | reverse complement strand
AAAAAAACCCCAAAACATATGTCTCCCTTCAAAAGAAAAATCTGCCTTTTCACAGCTACAAAGGATTGAAAACAAATTTTATCATCAAACGTGGAGCTGCGCCAAATCACAGGCAGCCAGAAGAAAGCTTTGGCACGCAAAGAGCTTTGGTGAGTTCTGAGTTACTGGGAAACCGCTGAGATGGGACTGCTTTGGTGCTGGAGGGAAGGGAAGGTGACAGGAGATAGTGAAAAACCCTCTTTACGGAGGCAAGTGTATATTTTCATCAGCTTTCTGTAGCGCTCCCAGCAAAATATCACAATGCTCAGGAAGTCACACCTGCTGGGGAGAGCTCAAGCGAAAGCTGCAGCGTTAACACCCACCAGCTACAGCACAGCAAGAGCTCCCTGTGCGTCTCCTCTGAGGGTTTCTTCCCCAGAGAGAGCTGAAGTGATGTAAATACAGCGCTTTGTTTGCTAACTTTGGCAGGAAATACATAATGTGTTTAAAATCGTCTCGAAAAGATGAAGTGGGAGAAGAAAAAAGCAGGAAATTCAACCCAATTCCAGAACATCCTTAAAAACTGATGACAAGAACAGACTTCACTTATTATTTTTACATCTGTTGGGTATTTCTTTTTGAGGCGGTTTATTGGCTGAGAACAGTTTTAGCTGCCAGCCTTTAATATTTATTTAACATTCATTTAATATTTATTTAATATTTATTTGATATTTATGGGCCAGGATTGTTTGAGGGGACAGTTCCCAGTAAAAGCTGCTCTTTGAATTTAATGGTTAAGGAATATTTTTGACATTTTGACATAGACATATTTTTGATGTGCTGTAGATGGCAAGAGGAGCGAAGATGAAGCAGCTTTGAGTGAGAAAAAGAGCAATGAGATCCCTCCAGCCCACAGGTAAATAATGACCTGAGTGTGCAGCACTTGGGCGTGAGCTGGGATTTAAAGGGATTTAAAATTCTGGGATGCAGGACTTGAGAAAAAGTTGAGCAGATTACTGTTTATTAGGGGGAAAAGAAGGAACAGAAGAGTCACCAAACTGACCCTTGTTTCTCTTCTCCTGAAGACAGGGAAGCTGTGCTGCTCTCTCCCCTGCCTGCTCACACACGGAGAGCCCTGCTGTGATCTCTGGCCCATCCAGAATGACCCCTCTGTCCCCCAGGGCAGCCTCGGGACCCTGCAGCCCGGCCAGGAACTGGGCTGTGGATGGAGAAGGCTCAGCTGGGACATGGGCACCTGCAAAGAGCCTGGACTGCCCCGGAAGGGACAATTTCAGGCAGCAGGGAGGCTCAAGAGGATTCCCAGTCCAGAAGGAAAAATCTCCCTGCTCCCTGCACTACCCACTTCATGGCCCTGCAGGGAACAGCTCATTCCCTGTCCCGTGTGCCAGCAGCATTCCCATGGCTCTCCTGCTTCCCACACCTCACCTTTGGGCAGCCAGCAAGGCCAGAGAGCAGGAGCTGGAAGAGATGTGGAGAAAATCCCCCCAAAATAAGTTAGAGCAGCTCAAGAAGAGGATCCAGGAGCAGAAGAGAAAGCAACAAGCAGCAGCCTGGGAGCAGGAGCGCCTGATTTTTGCTCAAGAGCCCCTGCCAAAGAGAGCTCTGAAGAGAAAGGTGTGCAGAGTGGCCTCTGCTCCTCCTGCTCCAGCTTGCAGAGGTCAGTGATGGTCTGGAATCTCTGGAGAAAGGCTGGAAATGGGTATTCCCTAGCAGTGCTTTGGCACAGCTGGATAATTTAGCACAGATTCCACCCCTCCCTGTGGTATCTGTGGGGCATCACCCATGTTCTCATGATAAATCCATTTATTTCTGCAGCTACAAACCTCCCTGTGCTGTACATCCCGCCCTGCTCGCTGAGTTCGCTTCCCCACCGGATTTACTCCCCAGCACACACAAATTCATACATTTCTTTGCACAAAATGGCAAAGAATTTGCCGCAAATCTCTTCTTTTCTCCCCTTTCCTCCCACGTTCTTCCTTTTGCCACATATAAAACACGGAATAGGAGCCAGCAGTACAGTAATGAGGAAAGGAAAGGCCCCACAGGTATTTAAAGCAGGAATTGTGTACTTCGGAGGCATTACAGGGGATTTACCAGTTCATTCAGTGGAACTGGTGTGGATCTGAGAGTAAATATTATTAGAGCTCCTTATCCTGCTCTGCTGCTAAATGTGGGGCTGAGGAACCATCCATCCACAGCTGTCACTTCAGTTTAGAGAGGTTTAAGGTCTCGGATTGCCGGAGCAGGGCGTGGAGCCGGGAGCAGGGCGTGCCCGGGGCCAGCCCGGCAGCCTCGGCCCAGGGGATTACAGAGGAACACGGGACGAGAGGAGCCGGGCTGGAAAGCCGCACGTAATAAATCTCATTGCGGTAATAGCATTAGCGCTAATTCACTGGGCGCGGGGATCCTTGTCACACAGCGCCAGCCTCCAGGGGCGTTTCCCTGGGATCTGTCACCTTCGCAGGGATGTTGTGGTGCTGCCCTGGGTCTGTGGGATCCACACATCCCCTTTCCAGTTGCATCAGGCAGCACTTTCTGTCGCCAGTGGCTGATGTGTCCCCTCCTAAAGGCAGAAGCCGGAGCCACAATCCGGGCTGAGCCTCTCTGGGACATTCCCAAGGGAAGGTTGGTTCAGTTTGTTTTTAACCCGGACCGTTTTACATAACGGAGGGAGGGAAGTGCCAGACAAACTGCTCAGCTTGCAGGACAGACACAGACTGAGGCTGGGGATTAACAGCTCCAGACACTCCGTTCAGCTGCATCTTGTTCACTTTGTGTCCCACTGCCAGAAGTGCTTGCCAGCGATTCGCTCTGTCAGACACCCCGGAGCCCAGTGCTGCTTCCCACACGTGCAGGAGCTCAGCCACTGAACACCAGCATCTGCACAGCTCCTTGCAGCCTCACGGGACTCAAACATTTGTTTTTCTGGGTTTTAGTGCTTTGAACCCAAGTCTGCTCTCTTCTTGCCTGAGGAAGAGCACAGAATACCAGGCAGAGAAGGATTTACCATCCCTGGACAAGGAAGGGATTATAAAAAAGCCCCAAAGATCCCAGGTTAGCAGTGAGGGATTGTAGCAGTTTGTTGGAGGAACCTTCCCCAAGGATTCAGTGTTGTTCTGCTGTGTGGATAGACAGGGTCATGGATAGAGCCTCAGGGATGGATCCAGGCCAGTGCTTCCTCTGCTGGGACATCTACACCACATAAAAAAAAATTTTAAAAAATGGAGTCCTGCGTGTTTAGTGACCAGTTTCAAGAAAAAGGCTCCTACTTCTTTTGCATTCTAAGGGAACGAGATTGGTTTGTTGAGATCACCAAGTTTGGTTTTAGCTGCACTAATTCTTTTCTGTGTTTTATTTTCCCCTCCTGATCAAAGACCAAAGAGAGAGTAGCTCAGCGTGGAGAATTCAAGCAGAACACCAGAGGCAGCTTTCACCCAAGTCCTCTGCTCTGGAGAGAGCAGGGGCAGGGAAAGGTAAGGCTGGAAAACCATGAGAAATTGCGAGGACTGATGGACAGAAGTGCCTGCAGCAGCTGAATTCCAGACCTGCCAGGATTAAAAATCATCAGAAATGAAAAATAAGTCGTACATCCTCGGTGGGCTGTCACCTATTCAGTTCTGTGTTCCCTAATAAATTAAGGGTGCCACCGAAGGCAGGGATTCCCTGGCCTGCCAAGCAGGGACCGAATCCAAGCAGTGAAAAGTTGGATGAATTACCCAAGTCTCAGTTGCTGGTTCTCAGTTTTATCTGACAGGTATTTCTGAGGGCAGGATTGACCTCCTGGTGTAATTTTAACCATTTAATGCTGTCGCTTTGCATAGAAGTGGCCGCATTCAGATGTTGTGGGGAGGAAGTGGAAGTGCTGTGGGTTGTACCTGACACCAGCCAAGTTACCAAGGAAGTAACTCGTGTGAAGCAGAAAGAAAAAAATCCAAGCTAACACCACGCAGATGGAATTATGAGCATCCTGTGCTCTGCTGCCTAAGTATGATTTAAATTGCATGAAATATGTAATAATTTGCTTCTACCTCCTTTTTTTTTTTTTTGCTTTTTTTTTTTTGTTTTAATGGATTGTTTGAAAAATGGCCTGTTCTTCCTCTGAGAGTGGGTCATAATAAGACCATGCCACGTGAAGCATTCATCATTGTAACTGCCAGTGTCATGGTGTCTTTATTGGCTATTAGTTTCTGTCACTGAAAGAGCCAAGGCAGGGCTACAAAGAGATGAATGAGGGGCAGGGGTCAGAGCCAGAGTACTCAGGAATTTGATGAATTATAAATTTGCTGTAGTTAACAAAAAATTAAGTCACCACGGCTATAAAATATTCATCCTTTCGTAGGTAGGAAAAAACCCAGGAGAATATTTAAATCAAAAGATTTTCTTCTATACGCTGCTCTCATCAGGAATGCAGGTTGCTCTTGAACTTTAGCATCATAGTTTCTGTAGTTAATGAACACGATGCAGATAAAAAACCCCCATATAATTAAAATCAAACAATATGGTGAAGCAAAGACTGTTAGAGCCACATATTAATTTTTCCGGTGCATTTGGAGAAACTAAGACTACAAAACAAAAGCACCCTGCATTTTTAGTACTGCTGAACACAAAACAAAGTGATGCAGCAAGGATTTCCTTAAAGAATGGATGGATCCCAGCCCTCCTGCACCCAACAGATTCTGGCAATTCCCTCTGTGTTCCTGCTGTGAACACCAAGCACAGATCTGGTGATAATTCCTCTGAAGGCTTCCAAAAGAAGTCCAGGGGATTATCGGAAGTGACTTCAGTCCCACAGGGAGTGCAGCTCTTCCTTGTCTGAAAAACATCATTCCCCTTGTGACCCGATTCACAGGAGCCTCCAGAGCATCTCAGAGGCTGCTGCAGATAAAAAATAAATGTTGGTGATTGTGACTCCATCAGTGACCGTGGTACAGAGGAGAAGATGTTGCCTTGTACTGTTCCAAAGCACAGGGGAATTTCGGGAGAATCCCACTGACCAGGCAGGCTGTGGAAAGGCCTTTGTGTCCAGCAGCTTCCCTGGCTCCGAGGCGCTGCCCACAGCTCAGCCACAGACAATGAGCAGCAGCTTGAAAAGCCTGACTCAGTCCATTGACTGAGCACTGAATCCCAGGAGCTGGGGCTGACACTGATTTCAGAGTAAAACCTTTCCTGTAAGAATATAGCTCGAGTATTTTAATAGTGGGAGATTTTGGGGGTGAGGATTTCCATGCAAAACCCAACTCAGTACCTGTTCAGCCGCCTTGTGCTGGAGAAGTGTTTGCAATAAATACATAATTGTGCAATATTGGCATGCTGTGAATGCAATCTGAAGTTATGAAGTAAAACAGTGATAAATGTTGTCTATTATGTGACACCACCTATTAAGCAAGAGTAATTTGTTTGTGCTGCATTCTGCACTGTTTATTTCTGCATTATACATTGTCCCTCGTCCCGTGTCCTCCATTGATTCCTCCACACCACATCCTGCTGATCCTCGCCAGTTTAAAAATGAATTTGTTTGCTGTGGTGAGTTTGAAGTAATCACAAGGAAAAGGATAATTCTGTTATCCCCTTCCCTTCCGTTCTCAAATGTGCTGGTACCCAGGAAGTCCTGACCTTTTCTCAGAGTTCTTGAGGCCTCTGGGAGTCAGTGATTTCTGAGTAAAACTTGGAAGAATTGTGTGAACATACTACAAGTGTTACATTATATAAATGCTGATAAAGCCTTAGGAAAGCAATGAACCTTCACGTGTAGCACTCATGAACTCATCTCATTCATGACCCTGGCAGCCTCCGAAGTCTGAGTGCTTTAAAAACTTTTTGTTATCAAAGTAACACCAACTTTTTTTTTATTTTAAACCTGCTCTGACTGAAACTTTTTGGATCTCCCCCCACCTTGAGTGTGATTGCTGGAAATCACCATTGAATAGACTTGAATAAGAGAGTGACAATAGTCTTTCACAGAACGTGTGGGGGTTGAATAATTAAATACAAGTTCTCTGTTTCAGATGTGAATCTGCCTGGTGTTTCTGCGTGGAGAGAAGGTCAGAAGTTGGCTAGAAGGCTGCTGGGCCCACCCCCTCCATTTCCACGTTTGAGGAGCAGAAATGGAGAGCAGAAAGCAAAGACCTTTGGTACAGCTGCCCCTCTACAGCACTGGTTGTTTTGGCACACAAACAAAAAAGGGATTTAATTAAACCTCATTGAAACAAAAGCTTTCCAGGCCCTTCTGAGCACCTTTCTGGCTCTTCCAATAACAATTGGCCACTGCAACTTCAAATTTCACCTTTAGAGATTTATTTTCTCCCTTGAACATCCCAGATTTTACAACAGACACATGCAAATAGTCCTCAGAGCTGCAGCAGGAGGCAGGCTCTGAGATGCACATGGTAAATATAGGAATTGTTACTCTCTGAAGCAATTACACCGCTGTTGTTTCCAAATCTTTCCCACAGCACCTTCGGAAAGAGGTCGAGGAGCTGGGGCAATGCCAGCGGTGGGAAACAGCTCCAGAATGAAGGGAAATGAACGTGTGGGGAAGAGCCCTGGATGCCAAAGCTCTGTGGTGGCTCCCAGCAAGGCCGAGAGGGGCAGCAGGGAACCAGAGGATGCAAACCCAGCCCTCAGGAGCCTTCCCTTGCACAGCCAGTCCTGTGAGGAGCACAGACATACCAGGCTCCCCAGAGACTCTGTGAAGCAGCAATCCCTAGGGATCCATCCTCCTTATCCTGGATTTTGGGGCACAACTCCCTCTGCCTCCAGTGGGGAAAGGGCAAAACCTTCATTAATGAGAGACAGAGCCAAGCC
This sequence comes from Pomatostomus ruficeps, assembly GCA_013400735.1. Classification (NCBI taxonomy): domain Eukaryota; kingdom Metazoa; phylum Chordata; class Aves; order Passeriformes; family Timaliidae; genus Pomatostomus; species Pomatostomus ruficeps. The sequence goes on along the minus strand of VYZT01060776.1, from coordinate 50,685 downwards.
CAGCGCCTCGGGAAGCTGCGGTAGAGGAAAAAGTGCACCTCCTCAGAGACAGAAAGGGCCTGATAAAGAAAACCTTAAGCAGCCCTCAAAGAGGAGGGTAAACCTTAAAAAGCCTCACACTTACAGCCCTGAAAGTGTTCGGGAATTTATGTGTCGAAAAAAGGCAGAAAGAAAGAGGAAACTCCTCGAAGAGAAAAGGTCTGTGTCACAGGCTGCGGAGATGAGGAAGAAGAGGTTGCAAGAAGTGTACAGGAAGCAGAAAGAAGCCATTGGGAAGAAACTGTGTCCTGATGAGATGCTCAAACCCACTGAGAAAACAGGTTCTGCCAAAGGAAATCCTCAGAGTGAACCTGAGCACGTAAGTCCTAAGGAGTGGCAGATTGAAACCTCTCCAATCTTGATCAGTGCAGCACCGTGTAGGACATGAAGCACCTCATACAAATGCCTTGAAGTGCCAGGGAGAAAAAGTTTTATCTGGAAAAACAGAGCAATTAGCATATAATTACGGAATAAACTTCTGGGTTCATTAGTAGGGCTGGAACCCTCAACTTCAGGCCAAAAACCTGGAAATCTCCATTGCCTGAGCTAACAGAACAGGTTTGCAGTTACATGAGCCAGTTAGTAAGTGGAATAAAAGCCAAATATTCCTCTACTGTTGCCAGCCGTTGAGTGTTTGCACTGATGGGCTCTTCTCTTCCAGGAGCAAACCAGTGGGGGAATCCTGGAAAGGAGTTTCGTGGCCTGGGTGGATGAAACATCCTCTCCTCCATCACGTGAAGATCCCAGAGGCAGGTACTCATGCATAAAAGGCATCCTAGAAAGCATCTTTCTCAGCTCACACTGCAGACATCTCTCTCTTGTTTGTTTTTTTTTTAACAGGAATCAACTTACAGAAGCAGCTCAACCACCTAAAAAAGAAAAGGCATTAGGTTCTCCAGTACCACTGGAATCCAAATGCTGGTTTCTCAGTCCTCTGAAATGCAAAGACTTGAGGGACTGCTCTCCTCCAGTTCTGCATTCACCCCCTCTGAGCTGTCCTGTTCCTCAGAAAGATGCAAAACCTTCCTCCAAGGACTCGTCTTTCAGACTTTCTCCACACAAAAGCAAACAGGATCGAGTGAGAGCCATCCATAGTCTGTCCAAGGAACTCGCAGAAAAGATTGACGTGGCGAGGGAGAGGCTGAGTGCAGCAAGCTGGGTTAGAGCCGCTGCTGACAGACAATCCACAGCCCTGGGCCTTCACAGTGATCCTCCCTCTGCCCCAGCAGCTGAGACTGCCAGCGATGAACCAGACAGGACAGTGACTGGACAAGTGCGTCTGGACACCACAGACCCTGAGGTGCTGCGTGTGACATCCGACAGGGAATGCCATGGACTGGGCAGGATTGCCCTGGTGGGCAGCACTGGGGGAGCCACAGCCCCGGATGGACAGAAGGAAATGTCACCTCCTTTGCCTGGTGGGAATGCTGGGAGGGAAGGACTGCCCTGGAACACTCACAGTGCAGGACAGAGGCACCTCAGCTCTGCAGGAGACATGAGGAGCACATTGCAAGGTAACTCCTCCTGACAGGACACCACAGGGAGGCTCAGGTGCCACTGCCCAGCTCTTTCAAAGCCACAAGCAGGGGTTAATTCTCATTTCCCCCTGGCTATTTATTGGAAGTGTTGTGCCTTGGAAAACCCCTGAGCAGTGGCTCTCCTAGGTTTTACTTTCCTCCCCTCTCCTTGCACCTGTGAAACTCCATCTCATCATTTTATCTGTGGTTTTGCCACCAATTTTGGACACATCACCCTCTGGTGCCAAGGCTTTCCCAGAAGCAAAAGAATTATAAACCTAACCCCACATAGTTAAAAATCTGTGGATAAGAAGAGCTGTATGGAAGTGAAGTGCTCACACATAAATAGGCAGTAAATAGATGCCAAAGCTTGAGCCATTTCATTTCTACAAAGAGCATATTTATTAAATGTCTTCATTTGTCTTTTTAAAAGGTTTCCCTGTGAATAAGGGCTCCAAGGTGGACGTAAGTCTGTGGCATGAAAAGCCAATAACCAGCCCAGCCTCTCCAGCTCACAGATTCCTCGCTAGAAGGTAAACAAAGCTGGATATTTTATTCTCTGCTAAATGCATCTCACATGTATTTAAAATAAGGAGCACCCATTCAGCTTGGAGCCAGACCTGGAAAATCTCTGAGCAGAGGGTCTTCTGGGCTTCACTTTCCTCTCCTCTCACTGCTCCTGTGAAACTACATCTCCTAATTTTATCTGTGGCTTCACCACTGATTTTGGACACATAACTCCCCCTCCTGCTGCCTAGGCTTTCCCAGAAGTAAGAAAGGAATTACAAACCCATGTAGCTGGAAATCTGTGGATAACAGAGCTGGATGTATTATCCTCTGCTAAATGTGCCACACAGACCTAAAATAAATAGGGACGGTGAGTTCCCTGGGGATGGTGCATCCCCGGGAACGATGGATCCCCGGGAGCAGTTGGTGGATCCCGGGTCCGGTCGGTGGATCCCGGGTCCGGTGGTTTTCCGGGAGCGGTCGGTGGATGCCCAGGAGCGGTCGGTGGATCCCCAGGAGCAGTCGGTGGATCCCGGCTCCGGCCGGTGGATCCCGGCTCCGGTTGGTGGATCCCGGCTCCGGTGGATCCCCAGGAGCAGTCAGTGGATCCCGGCTCCGGTCGGTGGATCCCGGGTGTGGTCGGTGGATCCCGGGTCCGCTGGATCCCCAGGAGCAGTCACTGGATCCCGGCTCCGGTCGCTGGATCCCGGTCCCGGCGGGTGTCACGACGCTCTGTCGCCACCGGAGGGCGCCGGCAGCCGCGGGCACGGAGCGAGCACCTGGGTAAAGCTACTTCTGGTCGGGATTAATTAAACAAATTAATGTCTTGTGGTTGTTTTCACTCGCTTTGCTGCCGCTAAAAGTGGGTGAAAAAGTCTCACCAGTGCAGCTCCGTAGGTTGTGTGTGCACAGAGCAACACCTGCTCACGCACAGCACCTTTCCTCGTGTGATTAATGTGGAAAATTGGGTTGGAAGCAGGAAGTTTAGAGAAAAGGATTGCATTGATGTAGGTTGTTTTAGGCATATGTTAATTAATTATTTAATGTAGACAGCAGTTGAGAGAAACCCCTTTGAATCTGGGCTGTCTTAGAGAGCAAACTGCCCCGCTGGCAGGGGGACAGTGAAGGGACAATAACTGCAGTCGGAGCGTGTCCCTGCCCAGCCACAGAGAAGGACAAAGGCAGCGTCCCCGCAGAGGCCGCACAACTCTGCAGAGACGTCTTCCCGGAGAGAATAAATCCCCTGAGCCCTGGAAGATTAAATATGACCTGGACAGGCATTACCAAAGAAAGGACATATGTGCAGCAAACTGGCCACCGCGTCCCCCGTGTCCCGTTCCGAGACAAGGACGGGGAGTTGGTGCTGTGGGATCCTGGGTGGGCAGGAATGGTCTGGCTCTGCTCCATGGGCATTCTGATGGTGCTTGGGGATGAGCTGGCTGGGCCAAACCACCTGCAGCTAAACTTCTCAAGTGGGAAATAAAATGTTTTTTCTCTTTATAGCTGAAGGTAGGATGTTAGGCACAGAATTCTTTTCAGGAAGATTGCTCACAGCTTTGAGGCACAAAGTAAACATGGAGAAAATGAAAATTGGAGAGATAAGTCCAGAGAGATGAGCTTACCAAAGTTATGAGGAGTAATTACTGGAATTACCAAGAGCTAAACCCCTGTTCTTTGTGCACAACCACCACACTCACAAAGGCTGGGCTGATTTCTGCCCTGAGAGATCAGTTGCAAGGATTATGGAGCTGTTCTGTCACAGGAGATGGCAAATGTATAAAACATGAGCACTGGGCACTCAGAGTGCAGTGGAGAGTCCAGGCTGTGTCTGCGCTGCACCTTGGGGAGCACAACCCAGCAGCTGCGGGGTCCATCCCAGCCCAAATTCACAGGAATGGCTGGGAGGTGCAGGACCCCCTGGGCCCAAGGGGAACAGCCCCCCAGCTGTAAGGGACAAGCATCAAACCAAGGAGAAATAAGACAGATTGCAGTGATCTGCTGAACAATGCAATTACTGAGAAAGCAAAGCAGCCGGAGTCAAAAAGTCCTCAGAGCATCACTGAAAAAAACACCAATAAAACCTCTCAAACAATAAATCACAACCCTCTTGCAAGTGCTGCTTCAAAAGATGAGGAGAGCTACTTGCAGATAAAATATCGCTGTATTTAGAGATTAGAAGTGGGAAATGGGGCTGTGTTGTGACTGACTCCAAACTCATCTCCTGGGGGGCTGAGGGCTCCCTGTGCTGCAGCAGCAGGGACTGAGGGGACAATGTGAAGGAAAGGCCACCCCATGTCTACCCCTTCCTTAGCTACTGGTAAAGTAGATAATTAATGCAAAGCCTCGGAGTAAAAGCCGGTCTTTTGTCCTCAGCTTTCATTTGCATATAATCTAGAGTCTAATTTTGCACCTTTCCTGAAGCTCGGACACTCCTGAAGTTGATCTGGTATCAACAGGTTCATTACAGATCAGATCAGGCAGAAAACCACCCAGTAAAGGAGCCCCGGTGTGCTCTAAGGAGGTGTCTGAGGAGTTTCCAGGACCATGACTTCTCCTGCTCCAGGAACATTTGCACTGTGAGTGCATGAACTCTCTGTGGGGAGTGTCAGCAGGCTGTGAAGGGATCTCTGACTTGCACACAGAACTTCACAGGCTGTGCTCACAGGAGGGGTCAGTGCCGTGCTCTCGGTCTTGTAAACGTGTTTCTGTAGAGCTCTCATTGATGTAGTTAGAGCTGGGTTAGAAAACGTGGTGGTAAAAGCACCGAGTTCACTCTGTGCTGACTTCCAGTGTCAGGGAGTGATGAGTGCACATCTGACTACAACAGACCAAGAGTTCTCTCTCTAAGGGCTCATCTGAACAAAGCCACCTGTTAAAACCGACCGTGTGCCGGCCTCACCCTCCAACACAAAACCTCCAGCGCTCTTGAGCACGACCTTCTCCACAGCCGGTTCCGACAGCGCAGGTTGCTGTTTACATGTTTAATTATAGCTCTGAAGCAGCGGCTCGTGTTCATGCACCAAATCCCACAGGTGCCTGTTTCCATCAGAAATGTTCCCATTTCATGCCCGGCTGCTCCGCCGTCCGCAGGGGCGGCTGCCGGAGATTTGTTGCTGATGCAAATGACTCACTGATGGGAATTCTCCAAACTGCCAGAAACTGTGTGGGCAATTCCATGTTATTTGTTTCAGTTACCTTTATAAGAGGCTACATGCTGAAGAGTCAAAAAATCGTACAATTTCTGCTGTAAGTTCAGGTTTGAAAGTGCTGTGGGTGGCTTCAGGGGCTGGACAGAGGGTGCTGGCTGGAGAGTCACCTGTTGGATCACAGTTCTGCCTCTCCTGTGGACCCAGCAACGCTTTCTCTTTAGTGCAAACCCAAAGAGCCTCATCTGGGAGTTGTGGAGGCTCATGCAGGGCTGGCTGTCGCTGGCCACTCCTGTGTAAACCCAGTATTTTCTGTAGAATCTGCATTGATTTCCATTAATGCCCTTCCCAGGACACAGACTTTGGCATCAGTCCCCCCAAACAGAAGTCGGCATTTCCAAGAGCCAAAGAAAACAGGGCCTAAAAAACATCACAGCACAAATGCAGAGACAAAACTCAGCACATTTAACCCACGAATATTAGAGCTGCTTTTTAAAAAATCCCTGCTTCCTCTGTTCTTTCTCTCTCATCCACCTTTGCCGGTGGATTTTTAAGAAATCCCTGCTTCCTCTGTTCTTTCTCTCTCATCCACCTTTGCTCCCACTTTCTGAAGACTACATCCAAGACGCGTTAGTGGAAGCTGCACTAATCGTTTTAGCAGTTTCTGGGTCATGAAAAACAAAGAAAAGCTTATTAATGAGAAAAATGAAATAAGATTTCCCTAAGCTGATTGCCGATAAAAAAAAAAATTTCCACATTCATTTTTCGGTATCAAAAAGAAAACATCTGTCACCATTTCAGTGTCTCAGTGTCCCCGCATGTGGTTCAGCTGAGGCTTGATCAATAAATGCCCATTTTCACACCTTCTTCCTTAATCTTTTTAGTTAAGCTCAGATAGTTTCAGACCAAAACAAAGTAAAATCAGTTAGCTGAGGTCTTTGTCTGCAGGACTTGGTGCTGACATTGTTTTGAAATATTAAAATATATATATATCACTCCCAGAGCTTAGCTGGGCCAGAGCCATGCTCAGCACAAGCCCCAGAAACACTGGAACAGAGCTCAGTACTTTGTGTTTCTAAACAGATTTCTTTGCCAAGGTTCAGAGCTGGATTGTGCAACCAAGTCCCGACAATGGCACGGATTGTACAATGCAGCCCTCATAAATTAAGCTTCCACACTGCAAGGTTGTTGTTTCTGTTTGCCACCAGGTTGAAAAATACCCAGCTCGTTCAGAGGAGTAATTAGAGTAGGTAAAAATGAGTGTTGTTAGCTTTCCTGACATCAAGGTACAAGACAGGAGATTTTGTATGGTGGCAGGTACGACTTCTCAGGGAGCCTTTTATTTCCATTTGACAATGAAATGAAATAACCTTTTCTTTTTTTGTTGTTCAAAAGACTGCTTTTTACACATCTCAAAAACTTAATACTTGTTGTTGTTACCTTGACACAGCCTGCAGGGAGAACTCACAGCATGGAGGGATCACTGTGGATGTGAGACTATTCTGAAAGCTCAGAACCGAGAGGAAATGGCCAAGCAGTCTCCTGGAGAGAGCCTGAGGACCTGGGACAGCCTGAGCTTCCAGCCCTCTGCCCCTCTGAGCACTGACAGCTTTGAGCAGGACTTGGGTAAGGTGGCATCTCCCCAAGGGTCACTCAGTGCCCTCCCAGGGTGGTGCTGTGGCAATAGAACGAACAGTCCCTCATTGCAACAGAATTCTTGGGCTGAAAAACTGGGCTGAGGGGGAATTTCAAATCCATGGTTCTTTTCCAGATTTTGAAGATGGAAAGTGGATATATGAAAAATCGTCCTCTCAACATTCATGTACACTCTAAGAGATAATACAGAATTATTAAAATCGCATAAAATGCAATAGAAACTCTGCCTTTTCCATGCTGTGCTGTCACAGGTGTGAATTCAGCTCACAGGGACAGCTACAGATGGAACAAACCCCATTTAGCTCAGAGACATTTCCAGCACTTCCCAGCTTCATCTGAAGGTCTCTGGGAGCCTTACAATTAACTCTTCGTAATTACCCCATCCGAGCAGTGTGGGACGTTGTCCTGCTCTGACAGCAAGAGCCATCGAGGCACAGGACACGGGCAGGGTGCAGGGGGAACGGAGGGATGTGCTGCAGGGTGCTCAGGGCTGGCCAGGGTGCAGGGCATCCACACTTCTGCCCCGAGCAAAGGTTTGCACGGAGACAGGGGAAAGTTTGTGGCCGAAAGGGTTAAAGGCCGGCCAGTGGCGTGCAGACCGCTGTGTCTGAAGAGATCTCTGCCTGCTCCCACCAAGCAGGAGCAGATGGTGCATTGTTTTAAGGGCTTTTCCGAGACAAAAGAACAAGATCAGATAACCTTTCCTCAAAGAGGGGACTTACAAAAAGCCTTTGCTCTTATTAAGGATTCTTCATTGTTTTCCTCACAACATTTTATTAATAATATTGGATTTTGGGGTGGTGGAGAAGCCAGCATTGTTTACTGTGCTTCTCCCTACCCCCCAGGGACCAGGAGGGCATCTTAGACGATTGGGCAGCAAGGCCGTTGTCTGAAGTGTTTTACCCTAAGCGAAAGACAACCTATTTATTTACTATTAATAACCAAGGGCCCCAATTCTGCAAGACCCAGCCATCCACTATTCAGCCCAGGAACAATAGGAGCCGCTGCCTCGTGTTTCTGCCAGGAGAAACCTTCCCCTGCCCCGAGCATTTGCAGGAGCTGCCAGCCCAAGGCTGGGCGGGGAGGCAGCGCTCCCACCCCGGCCGTGCTGCTGCACAGGAGGCACGGAGCTGTCGCGCTGAACAAACACAATGTGGGTTTGAAATATGGGTCACAAGTGGGTCTGTCACACCCTGAGCGGGGACGGGGCGTTCAGACTCGGGGCTGCATTGTCTGCTCGGAGCATGGCCCAGCAGTTGGCTCCGTCCTTTCACAGGACACAGAAGTCACCGTGCACACGCAGCATAATGAGGTGTGATCCTACAACTGCTGCCAAATGGACATATTTACCTTCCAAAGGGACACGCGTCACCTGGCCACCCACTGCTGTGCCAGAGAAAAATCGTCTGTAGTAAAAACGCTTGGCAAAATAACAAATCGCATTTCAAACATCTTCAAGCAGAGAGAAGAAGATATTCACAAAATATTTGTATTTGTTTACTGCCTGGGTAAGACAGTGAACTTGTCCTGAATTGTTGAATTTTCTTTTTAAACGCAGCCAGTATAAAATCCAGAATTGCAAATCCGATGAGAACATGCTGTGGTGAACAAAAATTGTCTCCACAGGTAGCACTGAGAAGTATTTCACATTGCTGTCTTATATGAATTTCTAATCAGTTTAGGCACAAAACTTGGTATAACCAAGTGAGCTGATAAGGAAGAGATTTGCATATTTAAAATCTTTCTGTCATTCCTGCCAAACCACCAGGGCTCTGCCTCAGGGAGCTGAGATGAGCTAGACTTGCCTTGCTACCTGAGCATCTCCTCTGAATATAGCCCACAGTACCCACATTTCTGTATTTCTATTAAATAAATAACTAGATGATTTTTTAAAAATCCAACATTTTGCCTGTGCCCCTTCCTACAGCCTAGGGATTGACCTGTGAGCCAGACTGAACCCTGAATGAGCCAGAAATCTCATTTCACCAGACCAGACTTTTTGTTTCCTTTTTTTGGTACTTGAGAGATAACAATATTTAAGCTCAAATTAATTATTAAAAAAGTATTTTCTAAGTGTTGAAGCTTAAGCATGGTGACTGCTTCCAAGTAATTTGCATTAAGAAAGTGAATTTAATGTTTCCCACTGTTCTTAAAATGCAGGATTTTAACCTGAGCTACGAGGAAAATATATTTATCTGTATCATCTTTCCCCTAAACTGCTGATTGACATATTTTCTCATATCACTAGAGGGAGCTGCCTTCTTGCTTCTAGAAGAGGGAGAAATTACTAAATTAGTGGAATCAGCACAGAAGTGTATCAGCTTGGCTTCAGCTAATTGTGCTCTGATGGGGAGTGTTGAGCTAAGGCAGCTCGTCGTGTTCCCTCCCAAATCCTTGGCTGTGTTTTGTATTTCACACAGCTCCCGTGAGCTCCAGCGCTGCCTTCCAGCCCCTGTGCATTGTCTGCAGTGGTGGTGTTGATTGAGGGGGTTTAGAGTAATTGATGAGGAACAGAAGGAGCATTCCATGGAAATTCGGGGTTCTGGGTAGGTGCAGGCTCAGGCCCAGCTCTGTTGCCACCCCGAGCCAAGAGCTGCCCTGTGAGGAGGGGCAGCAGCAGGGGGAGGCACTGCCATGTGCTGCAACATCTGGCTGGGAGCTGAACCCAAGCCAGCCCTCCACACCAGAGGATTTAGATACAAACACAAAACATGCAGAGCACAGGAGCAGCACTGGCCACGTTAATCCCCCTGGCTGGTGAGCAGCCACTCTTCAGTGACAAGTGGGATACCAGACGTGTTTAGAGAGGAGACAAGGACCTGATTCTGTGGAAATACAGATTCTCCAAGGTGCTCCAGAGTGCAGATCAGCCCCTGGATTTCCTGAGGGAACAGGCAGAGCCTGCACGTTTAGAGACTCTTGGGGACTGCTTGTGGCTCACAGGTCTTGCTGAAGGGCCAAACTGCCTGTGCTGCATTTCTCAGCTGTGACCAGGAGTTACCAAACCTCTTTCCTTCCCCCCATCTTTACCTGTCATCACTGCAGCTCCTTTCCTGCACGCTGAGTGCTGAAATCCCGGGTGGAATTTTACCTTACCTGAAGAGCATCCTGAAATAATAAAGCAAGTGAGGTAATACAGTAATTTTGGAGAGGGGAAGGACTGCCCAGATGGGGGCAAATGGGGCAATTCCTTCTGGATCAGCTGCTCCCCTCCACAGCAGAATTTCAGGGCACTTTACACCCCATATTCATACACCTCCAATAATGCAGCCAAAATTGTGCTTAGAGCTAAAGTTACAAGTATGTATTTTTATAATAACTGGGTTGGTCTGATTGCTGACATGGGCAGAAAGAGAAAAAGCTGTCCTTGAGTAAAGCAGCAGTAAATGCTTCTGCCTTGCTTCAAGTGATTAGAAAAATGAGACTTTTAGCCTGGCTTTTTTAATTATATGTCAGGGAGATTCTACCGGGCTTTGCTGAGATTCTGCAGGTGCAGCGGAAAGTGATTTAATAAATAGCATTTTTTTCACGAGGCTGAGTGTATGCACATTGGAGCTATCTGGGGAGGCAGTAAATGCCATTCATCATCACCTAAAAGGACGTGAAGTTTAGCCAGATGGTATTTTCTTTAATGCAGGATGTTGCGACACAAGAAATGCATCTGGAAATAGCCACAATTAGGAAAATTATGTTCAAAAGGAGGGAAAACAGATCAGAGCAAACTTTTTAATCACTTTGAGGTCAATGCCACTGGTTGGGCTTTGAGCAGAACAACAAGAACATTGTTCAGTTTGAGGCACGAATTGAAAATATTTGTCAGATTTAAAACTATACCCTAACAGATACTTCAGATATTAATATTAAAAGATACTCGAACAACTAAGTATCAATAAATTTATCTTGTAATTTTTTAATAAAATGACCTTATCTGTCAGTATTGAAGGAGCTTTTGAAAGTGATGTGGACCCACTAAGGAATTGTTCACTTGTTTTTTTCTTCTTTTATGTTGCTTAAAACCACTAATAAAACTTCCCTGTGGAAACAACAGCTCTTTCACTCACTCAATTTTCCTAAATAGGTCATTTCACAAAATCATCTTTAGTTAACTAGCAGCATTAAAGAGTCTGAATCAGCCCACAAAATTAGAAAGATTGGCTAAAATCAAAAATCTTTCTCTAAGGGTGAACTCTTAGTTTGGCATGTCTAGATAATTTAATATGATTTTGCCTCTTCAAACCACCCTCCAAAACCAGGAAATGCCCGTTAATGAAATAAAGGATGAGATTTCCATCCAGTCTCTTGAATCTGTAAAGGAGGGGGTTAAGAGAAGCCTCCTATAGTACCGCTGTGGGAGGAAAGTGAAATCTGCAATTGAGCTGTTTATAAAAACAGAGCAGCATTCTAATAGAAAATCTGCACCAGGCTCGAAGATTTAATATTTTATTTCGCTCACACCCACATAAACACAAACCCCGTCCTGGCATGCAAACAAGCCCACATCTCTGCTCCTTCTGTGTTACAGATCCTTCCTTGTAAAGCAAAAACAAACTCTGCACGTCACGGGCTTATCCTGCACAATGGGGTAATTTGGATTCAGGTGACCTGGATAGAGATAGAGATTTTATCTCAAGTTTCCAAGTCAAACCTATTTCTATTTATGACCCACACTTCAATTCTTTTATGATTCTGGTTGCTGTGACAGTGGCACAGCACAGAATAAACACACAACCTGTTTGCATAAGCTGAGCAATTCATCTGAGCAGCTCAAGCAGCCAGGAACATTTTGCTGGTAAACAGAATATCAGCTGCACTGTCACACACAGGCAGGGGAGGTGCAAAAAGAAAGAAGCAGTGAAAAGGTGCACATGGAACAGGGGGGAAAACAATCCCACTTAAAAATGAAAGCTTTTTTCCAGGGGTTTGTGTCCCCCTGTGATAAAAGAGAAGAATCAGCCTGCATCCCAATGCAGGTGGAGGGGACATGCAGGATGCTGCTTGAGTTCCCAAAGAAGTGACCAGGTTGGGAAGTTTTTTTTATTCCCAGTGGATCTGATCCTGTTGGTGCAGCAAAGGAGCAGTGGGACCAAGAGTGACAGTAACCCACACTCTGGAATTCAGGCTTGGAACAGGAATTGTTCCTCACTCCTTCTCTCTCCTGGCACGGACCCTTAAGTCCTGCCTCTTCCCAATACTTGCAGGACTTTAGCTCACACATTCCTTGACAGGATGTAGGTACTGACATTTTCCTTCTATAGTTATGGTAGAAGAAGTAAATGAATGCAGAGAAGTTATTTCAGCAATAAAGGCAGATGCCAGGTTTGGGAGGCTTCCAAAAATAGGCCCAGGGAGGATTCGAAAGGGAAATGCAGTTAGGAACAATGTACACATTCCCCTTGTGATGATCCCTTTCTTGTGGATCAGGACTCAGGCATGTTTGGGAGGACAGTCAGGCCTGCAATGCAGCAGGGAAGGCTGAGAAATGGATGCCCTGGAACCCTGCTGGAAACACCTTGGTATTGTCAGATTATTTACAAGGTGTCCAGGCCTCAGTGGTGACCCAGCAAGCCAGCCCTGCTGGGAAAACACTTCGTAAATGCTTCAATCCCGAAGGACTTTGACAGTGCAGAAACACACTTTCAGGGCAGCAACTGGAATATGGAGGAATCTGCTTCCCCTCTGGTTAACTCTGGTATTTCTCCAGCTGGCACCCATTAAGTGAAGCACAGGTTTTTTTAATTAAGAATTGGTGACTGTTACCATCTATTTCCTAAACTTCTGCAGGTGAGGGAGACCGTAGCTGCCCAGAGCTGGAAGAGAAACACAGGAGCCACCTGGACATTCTGAGGCAAACCTCCCTACTCCTGGCTCACAAACTGAAGGTCAGTGGGAAACCTGTGCAACGAGCAAAGGGAATTCCAGTTCTGCTGTCCCAGGTACAAAGGTGCTCTCTATCCTCAGATTCAGCTGTGCTTAGGCCATAATCAGCTGGCACCAGCTTCTCTGAGTCAGGTTTATAAACCCCATGGACTATAAAGGGGAGGTGCCAGCCCCAATTTATTCTTTGGAGGCCTCAGTGTGGTTCTGGGGGGTGAGAAGATGTTGCTGTGCTGCAGCCAAAGCAGAGTTTGTGCTGCCTGCCCAGGGCAGCAGGATGTGACAGGAGCTGGCTGTGCAGCTCCTGTCCTGCCCTTTGCCCCCCAGCTCTCAGGTGTGGTGTCACCTGGTTTAAAGGTATAATTTCTAATGTGTCATTTCCTAACACAGCTCCATCAGCTCCAGCAGGAACAGCAGCTTATGGTGCTGAGGGCGAGAGCAAAGCAAGAGGTTCAGGAAAGCCACAGGTTTTTGAGGGACCTGCTGCAGCCCAGGTCAGAGGTAAGATATGATTTCAGATCCTTTAGGCCTCAACTCTCACGAGAGCAGTTCTAAACACCCAGCAATTTGTGAGCTGTTGTACCACCTCACCCTCAGATGCCCACACAGCTTTTCCCCTGGGAGTGGTCTCCAGCCCACTGATTAATCCAACTCTTCAGGAATTGTTGGCATATGAAAAGCATTATCTCCAACCAGGGGCTTAAATGTTGTGCCTTTCAAGGAGATAACTGAGGTGTGTGACAATTTGTGTGTGTGCAGGAGAGCAGGAATTCCGGAGGCAGTGATCCTTCTGGGACAGGACTGTGCCACGCAGAGCGGACACAGAGGGGACACTGGCTGGAAGGTGACCTTGCTGCTGGCAGGTACAGGAGGCAGGATACACTGAGGCACTCCAAGGATTTGGCTGGTGGTTTGTCTATATGAATATTTTAAGGCATTAAAGTAACTACAATATAGTCTTTTTACTCTGATTTATGCCCAAATTACTGTATTAACACCTTTCCAATGTTGTGGGAGACTTTGCATTTTTTAAAAAGTAGAAACCCCTCTGAAACTTGTGTGAAAAATATAATTTTTTCATTTTGCTTTACCATCGTATCCTTGCTATGAATTAGAATTGTATGTGCACTTTTTTATGTTTATTTGAAGTGGCATAAAGACTTGAGAATTGCTTCCAGGGTCTTATGGATGCAATTACCAGAAAGGCACCTTTTCACAGGTAAAACTTTCAGTATCACATAAAAATAAGCAGCATTCTGGTTTGAAAAAGATTCAGCCTCCACAGAGGACTCAGCTGTGAAAGCTAGGAATTGAAATAATATCTCTGACTGCAATAAGAAAACATTTCCTTTTTCTTACCTTCAGTAATCAAAAGATGGGCTCACTGAGACAATCTGCATTGAAGATAGAAAGAGATCACAGTCCAGTGGATCCCAAAGTAGTGGGAGAAAGAAAACCTCTAGGACGAGGAGGTTCATATTGCTCAGTACTTCAAGGAGGTGAACATGAAGTTAAAGGATTTGGTGGTATTGGGAAAATGCCCCATTTAACCTGGGCTAGAACACAATTTTCTAACTAATTTTGAAAATTTTGACCTGAATACTTATATTCATTGGGCATATTTAAACCACAGCCATCTTCCTTTGTACTCCTGACTCATCTAAGAAAATCATGTTGGGAGTTATTTACCCTATTGATGGGGCCCTTTTTAAATTTGTACCTGTTTACTACAATTTCACTTGTAAGGGAGGTTGGTGTCCCTACCTTGCTCCTGGAAGTGACCAGCTGTGGGATGACTGCTCCGGCTCCTGCTGAGGGCAGCGCACGGGCCCAACTGACAAGGATTTGCCAACGGCACCTTGAGCTCAGGAACGGATATTAACTTGTACTGTGGGAGTAGTTCTTTTGGGTGTCTTTTCTTCCTTCTGTTTCCGATATTTTATTTTTGATTATGTTAATTCTTTGCCTTGGGATCCCAGCAGATCATGGACAGTCACTGCACAGCCATCACACCTTGAACCTGTTGTTACCTTGGGCGAATCTGCCCCACAGGGAGACCTGGGACAACTCTGGAGAAAGCAGTGACCAGGCCAGCTCTGACAGCCAGGTAACCCCAGCTCTCAAAACAGTCTGAGGGGTGTTTCTTTCTCTGGGTTGGGTTTTTTTTTTGTTTTAGTCCTTCTATCAAACCATTCACTCAATGACGCTGATGCTCTGCTCTGTCCCCAGTGGAGCGCAGCCATTCCACGCTTCGGAGGCTCCAGTACCTTCCATGGTTCCAGCCTGGACATGGTGGAGCAGAGTCTGAGGGGAGAGGAGCTGCGGGCTCGGCACCAGGCTGTGCTCCTGCGGCTCCGGAGAAAGGCTCTGAGGGAGAGGGCCAGGGCCGAGCTGGCCTGGCTGGGCCACCGCAGACGGTGAGGGGCTCGGGGGGCCAAACCGCCAGAGGCCTGCTCGGCCGGGAATGGCTTTCCTCCTTTCAGGGGAACACAACAAATGTAAAATCTTCTCAAAAAGCAAGTAGCAGGTAAAGCATGAGGAGAAGAAAGAAACCTGCAAGGTTTTGGTGTCTCCAGAGCAGAGTTGAGCTTCTACTGCAGCCTCGTCTGTGGTGGTGTGAGGCACCAACCAGACTGAGGAGCCCTCAGGGATGGACGTGAGGGTGTCCCTCAGCACTGACCGGTCTGAGGCGCCCTCAGGGACGGTGAGGGTGTCCCTCAGCACTGACCGGTCTGAGGCGCCCTCAGGGATGGACGTGAGGGTGTCCCTCAGCACTGATCGGACTGAGGCGCCCTCAGGGATGGTGAGGGGTGTCCCTCAGCACTGACCAGTCTGAGGCGCCCTCAGGGACGGTGAGGGGTGTCCCTCGGCGCTGACCGGTCTGAGGCGCCCTCAGGGACAGTGAGGGTGTCCCTCAGCACTGACCGGTCTGAGGCGCCCTCAGTGGCGGTGAGGGTGTCCCTCAGCACTGACCGGTCTGAGGCACCCTCAGGGACGGTAAGGGGTGTCCCTCAGCACTGACCAGGCTGAGGAGCCTTCAGGGATAATGAGGGATGTCCCTCAGCACTGACCGGGCTGAGGAGCCCTCAGGGATGGACAGTGAGGGTGTCCCTTCCCAGAGTTGTGCACTGGGTGCTCAGGAGACTCCAGCTGCCTCAGGAGGGTTCCAGGCACCACAGCCCCATGGTGGAGATGCTTTCCTCACTTTCTGCAGTCTTCCACACCTACAGCTGTTTTGAGAGGAGCTTTGTTCCCATCTCTGGTGTAAGTTCAAGACATTTAATTATCTGACTCTGATTTCCATCCTTCTGATCTCCAGTGTCCTGGAAGACCTGCAGGATAGCACTGGAGCCTCTGCCGTGGCAGCAAAGCAGCACAAAGTCCTGACAGAGCTGAAACGGGAGCAGGTAATGCTGTAGTGAGAGGAGCTGGGATTCATCTCATATCCACAGGAAAGGTGTCTGGAGTTGCTGGAGCAAGTGGGGTTTGTGTTTGAAAAAAAAAAAAGAAAACACTTTGCATCCATTATTCTGCATATTTTCTACATTCAGTGAGGTGGGTTTTGTGCCAAAGTCAGCAGTCTGTAAATCTTGAATAAAAGAAAACATCTTTTTTTTCTTCTGCTGCTTCACTGTTATTGTGGATTTTTCTATTTATGCCATAACAAACAGGTCATATAATGTAGGTTTCCACTGATTTATGCTTGTGATGTTGAAATATATTAAATTAATCTGACAGCTAATTTTATAGTCTCAGTTACTCCACTATGCAAGGTTCATAATTGCACTTGGTAGTCAGAAAATTTCTGTCCTGCTCCTTACGTAGTGCAAGCCTCTCCTTTAAGTAAAGGAATTCCTAGTGCAAACCACAAGCACCCTGTAGTTTTGAATGATCTGAGGACAATTCATTTTTAAAGGTCTCACCTCGTGGCACTCCATCAAAATATCCCTCTACCTGTCATCAGTTTCCACAGGTGAAAACCTCTGGTGAAAAATAAAATTGTGAATTTTTTTATAAAAAAGGAAAAACCTACACATAGAATTTTCAGGGTGTTTTGGGACTAATAGCACCCTATGTTAAGAAACATTATACATATTTTTAAGTAGATTTCTTTGTTATCTTCACTCTGTTATGCTCCTTTCTTTCTCTACTTTGCGTAGGCAGAAATCCAGCACCTGCAAAACATCCAGAGGGCAGCCCATCAAGAAAGGAAGCTTTTGTTAAAGCAGCAGAGAGAAATCTTAATGATGCAGCATTCGACAGCACAACTGCAGGAAAAGCTGCACAGTTTGGCTGGGAAGCAGGAGGTTGTGAAGGCAGGGAGTCAAGAGAGTTGTGTCCCGCTAAAGAATAAACAGAAAAAGAAATATGAGGGGTGAGTAAAACCTTTCTCAGTGATAGCTGAAGATCAAACCCAATCCAGTGGAGAGGATGGAGACAGGTACGTGCTAAATAATTGTGTGAGCTTTAGATACTCCAAAGAAGGAATTTATGATGATAAATTCTGGAAACTTCTGTGTTCAAGCAGTTGATAAATCAAGATCACTGCTTATCATTCTGTCCCAAATGGCAAGTTCCTCAGGGCAGCTTTAATGATGCCACACAAGTGCTAATGATGGTTCATGTTTTCGTGGTGGCTTTTAAATACAAACTCAAGCCACTTTGCAACTATATATTAATTAGGCCGCGCAATACCCATATGGAATGAGTAGAAATGTATTGATTTAATTGGCGAAATTCACTCCTTTGTCATCCTCTGGCTCTGAGCCTCTGGGTCACTTAGTCCCTCAGGGCAGGTCTGTGCTTCGCTGAGCATTTCACCACAGGAGGATTTTGTAGTACATAGGGCTGAATTTTAGGCTTAAACTGAAGCACGGAGGTGTCATGTAAAATGCCTACAGTGAGATATAATTCAGGAGTTTAGTCAAACTGAGAAATCACCATCCTCCTCTTCCCCAGGAGCTGCATCCCCAGCACCCCTGTTTGCTTCCCGCTGGGCTGGTGCATCTGAGCAGTGTGGATGAGAACCCCAGAGCAGCCAGTCTGCTCAGAACAAAAACCTAGTCTGCTTCAGGAAGAGAAAAAGCAGTTAAAGACAAATATTTATCTCTATGAATTAAACCCCCTTTCATTCAGTGTTACCCAGAGCTTTAGCAGGGTGGTGAGTCAGGTTTGTGCATTTACTTAAGTCCCCACAGGGAAAGGCTTTCAAATAAATCCCTGCATGGAACTGATCTATAATTCATGGTGTTATTGATTACAAGTCAGAGAAATCTTTAAAAGGTTTCTTGGCTGTGCTTTCACTTCTTATTACTGACAAGGCTGCTCATAGGAGAACAGTGAATATTGGTGTCAGTCTGGAGCAGCTAGAGGCTGCTGGAACTCAAATGCACCCAAATTCTGGCTGATTGTCCATAGATCTCTGTCCTTTGTAGGAGTGCAGAGTGGTAATTATGGTATTTATCCATCTGCATGGGTGCGTTCATATTTTATCCTGATCAGGAACAAAGTTAATAAGCAGGGATGGAAAGGATTGGGAAATACTTCTAAAGCTGAAATAATAAATTACCAACATGCAGAAAAAGCTGCTGGTTTGGGGTTCTGTTAAGGAATGTTAAATACTAGAAACAAGGGATACAGAAACTGGTAATTATTATAAATGGACAAACTTTTAACAAAGAATTGAGGATATATATTCTGAATTAGGATATTTATTTTGAAGTCCTTAAACATTAGTGGTGTGGACTACTATGTAGGCTTCCATTTTTCACCTCAGAAAAGTATAAATAGGGATTAAATAAAAAACAAATCAGAAAACCAACAAAACCAAACCAAAAAAACCTACATGCTTTTTTTTCTGGACAGAATAACTTCCTCAACCGTCTATTTTAGAACTTGTACCTCTAATGGAAAAACCTGTGAGTATGAATCATGTTGCCTTGTGCTTCTGCAGTAAGAAGAAAGCTCAAAGGCACCATCCCAATCAGTACCTGATGTCCCAAATGTGCATAAAGTTGTGATGCTTTATTTAAAGTGGGAAATTTAATGAGAACTATTGAAACCTGATGTGCTGTAATTGTTTGGATATGGAGAAGGCAAACAGGTTCAGAGTTTGATCCTGGTTTTGCTTCATAAATGCTGATGATTTTTTTCAGTCTCCTATTCTTGTCTATGAAGATTAGAAAACAGATTATATAAAACCCAGTATCAAGTGAGAGGGAGGGGAATGGGGCAATAAATACACTATTCAGTGTTTCTGGCTTTGCTCATTTGCTGGTTTAACAACATGTGTGTGTGAACACTCTAGAGACAGCCATGGCAATCCACAGGAAATCAATAAAGGTACAAATTAAATGCTTCTCGTGGTGCTTGACTAACTTGGAAACACAAAAACAGCTCCCAGTCATTAATTCCTTGTCTCACTGTTTACAGCTTTCCTGCTGAGAACAAGGAGACTCTGGTCCAGCACCAGAAACAGCCGGAGGAGTCCCCAGGTTTGGGGCAGTCCCTTAATGCTCAGGACGAGGTTTTCTTACCTCTGGAACCCACAAATTCAGCTGGAATGGAACCTGTATCCCCACTCATTACACGAGAAGGCCAAAATAGTGCATTTGCGGTAAGGATCACCTCTGGAATTCCACTAATGCCTAAAGAAAGGGTGTCCCAGATGATATTTGCCTTAAGACAGGACCAGCACAAGGCTCATTTGGCCCTAGGAATGTGAAGTCAAAATAAGTGTGTTGGTTACGTGCACTTTTAAGACATTAACTCTGTCTCCTAAATATTCACATTTTAGGAATCTGAGCTGGAGGAAAAGGCACTTCTTTCAAACCCAGACACTGATCCTAAAGATAATGAAGATGTTAATCCACGTGGCAGTGAGTACCCAGTGAAAGGCCTGGGGATGCTTCCTCCTTGGTGTAACTTATGCCTGGTTCAGGCAGAAAATACTCTTAAAAGAACAGGTCAATCATATTCAATGCTATTATGTCCAATCTGTTTCAACTACTTCAATCAAACTTTAATCCAGGCAGAAAGAGAGACAATCTTCTCATTTATTAGCAAAGTGTCTTGCTCACTAAAGCCAGTGTATAAATCACAGCTGGGCAAGATGGTGGGGATCTCTCCGAGGTTTATTAAGAGATAGGATTATACTGCTTCCCCAGAACAAAATCATAACTTACTCTGATTGTGTCATTAACAATTTGCTCTCTTTTGAGGCAGTTTTTCAAGAATTCAGGGCTGTTCTTTTTAAAAGAACATAGATCAGTTGAAGATAGACTTGGACAGAACATGCTGGAGTTATTTTTGTTTCCAGGTTTTATCCTCAGTTCATATTTCTTACTCTCAGTAGGACAGGTAAAAAATAAAACTGTCTGTTTATACATGAGTCAGTTATATAATTTGCACAGTTCTGGGTATGCATAATCTCTGTAATATAAATATTTACATATTGTGGCAATATTTCCTATTTCTGTCATTTTTCTAATGAACCATCTTTCTGCATTTCATAGAATCATAGAATATCCTGATTTGGAAGGGACCCATAAGGATCATAAAGTCCAGCTCCTAATTTACTCCTAGATATCATAATGAGGAGCACTAAGTGATCTATCGGCAAGCTCTTCTATAAAATATCTTTTATAAAATCCTGATTAAAAAAAAAAATTCTTTTAGATGTTCCAGTTAAAGAAGTGGAAGTGCCTGTCCCTTCTGAGATCCATCAGGTGGATGCCAGTCAATGTTTGAAGCATTTGGACCATGTTTCTCATGAAGCTTCTGATGAAGAAGGAAATTTAAAAGCATTTTGTGAAGGATTAACTTCCACCGAATCACCGTCCAAGTCAAACAACTTCTTTTTGAAATGTGAAAGTGCCAAATCGGGCTCTCCACCCTCAGAATTTCAGCAAGTGTCTGCAGTTTGGGTTGAGATCTCAGAAAGCTCCATTTCGGACCCAGGATTAGAGCTGAAACAAGGAGAGGACACGGATGTCAGTATCCCAGAAGAGTTTGTCTGTGACAGTGGGGATGTGTTTGCTAATCCCTCAAAAGAGATGCCAAGAGCAATAAACAACGGAAAGCAAACATCGCCTCGTGACAAACACGAGGAACGTGAGTTGCCTGAAGATGATGGAGCTGAGACTCCATCCCTCTCCCAGAAATACCCCGGAGATGCATTGGATCGTGGCTGCACTGGTCACTTCCTTTCTTTCATTCCAGCAGACAAAGCAAATGCCTCCAGAACCGGGTCAGCACATTCCTGCCAGTCTGAGAGCCCTTCTGAGGGAGGGGATGAGCCACACCTGGGTGCCTCACAAAGCTGCAGCAGAAACAAATCCTATTCTCAGATCCCAGAACTGGGGGACGATGCAGCTGCCAGCCCTTCGTGCACTGATGCAACCTCTGTCAGTGATCAGGGTCTCCCTCCAGCAGAGGAGGATACCTTGTCGGAAATACTGTGTCCTGGGGATGAAGTATTGTCCTCTGGAAGTGCTGACTTGCCATCCTCTAACAAAAAGGATTTGTCATTTCCAAGTGGTGATCTTCCTCCTCCCCCTTTAGGTGCAGATGCAATGAAAAATGGTGATCCTGCCTCCAGCACGGATGATTTCCCATCTCCACCGGAACAAATGACGGGCTCAGAGTCTAGCCAGGGCATGGATGAAGATCTATCACTGCAAATGGATGCATTACCCCCATTACCTGATAACACCGTGCCTGAGGAATTTCCCCTGCTCCCTACAGAGACAAGTGGTGCTTTTTCAGCTCAGGATGGTCATCTCTCAGAACAATCTGCACTCACAGCCCTCTCCAGCTGTTTATCAGAACACCAGCACAGAGAACAGGAGATGCCTTTGCAGCATTTGGGGTTCCTGCCTGTGTCAAATACAGGTTCTTCTGGTGGAAGTGAAAATCCTGAATTCCCAGTGAAACGATGCAAAACATACATAAAGCTGGGGGATGAAGACTCTAACTCCTTCTATGATGATGACTCCCTCAAAGGAGACTGCAAATATTCTGAAGATGATGAGCAGAGGGTGGGGTTTGCAGAGGAGAAAGCAGAAGACACGAACAGTGCAGGAGGTTCAGAAGTGAAAGAAAATCAATCTAGGTTACACAGTGCCTTGCTGTCTGGAAAAGGGCAAAAGTTTCCCCATTCCAACCAGTGTAACTGCAATGAATTCCTCTGTCAAAATAACTTAGTGTGCTTGGGATCAGATAAAGAAAAAACAGAACACGCACAAATAAAACAAAGGATATTTGCAGATGTGCCTCCAAAGAAAAGCAAGACAGATGAGGTAAACACAAGCAAAAATATTTGTTGCTTGGTAGAGGATCAGAAAAGAATTAAACTTGCTGATGATATTGCAAGTGAACTCAGTAAAAAACTTCTGTTTGACATTTTAATTGCGTTTTCTGAAACAGCTCAACACAAATATAAAAATGCCTTTGAAAGAGACACGATGAATTCTGGCAAAGGCCTAAGGCAAGAAGACAATCAGAAACCGTTTCTCCTCAAAGAAAATTCAGTCGCTGCCTTATCCGAACCATCAGCAAAGGTTTCTGATGTTTTACTGGGTGATTTTGATAGGCTTTGCATTCACGGCTGTCACACAGTAACAGACAGAATTGTAACTAAATTTATAGACGATGCAGTTAAAGAATATAAGAAGATTAAAAGAAAACACAGATCAAAAGCAGACAAGGTACTTCATTCATCTCCAGAGGCTTCTCCAACCACTTTGCCTGTAAGTACAGTGAGAAAGTTTTTATTTCAAGTGTCGGACCTGAAGCTGGATCTGTAGAGGCAAGAATTTGTGTGGTCCAGGTTTCATCGTCCATAAAAATTATATCAGTGTTAGGAACCAGATTGTTCACTTCATGTGACCTATTCCTCATTTGAGGAATTATCCTGTGTCCACTGGATAGCACGGGTATGGTCCAAACAAAGAAAATGTGACTTTATTGGAATTTGTTAGTTGTCAAAACTGATAAATCTGGACCAACTTCAATTTTTATTAACTTGAGAGCAAACCTGGACACTTCTCAGCTCATCTGCCTGACTCCTTTCCAGCCCCTGGCTGTGAGAAAATTGCTTTGAGGGTGGTGGTGGGGAGAGCAGTTCTACATTTAGAACAAAAATGTTGCTAAATGTCAAAAATTCACAGAATTCCAGAACTGTAATTCTTTCTAATTCTGAATTCTGCCAAATTCAGCTAAAATAGCTTTGTGGGTTTTTAATAACACACGAGTAAGCCTTTTTTTAAGCCCATGAATAAGATAGTTTTAAGTGTAACCTTGATCAATTGCTAATAATCTCAATTCCTCTAAAAATGGTGAGGAAATATGGAATATGTCATCTGGCTTTTCCTTTTCTCTCTTGAAGTTCCTTTTAAAAATCCTCGATGCTGGTGTTTTTGGAAGCTCTGAAGATTTTGATCAGCCTCATTCTGACCCAAACATGCCGGTGAGACAAACACAAAAGCAATACTTGTACAAATTAGACCAGTGGCACTCAGCTCCTTGGAAGAAAACTGTGGAAGTTCCTCTTGTGATACCACACAACAGTTCTTATGTTAAGGATTTGTCTGCTTATGCTGTGGAAGAATTATGGACCCCAGAGAACATAAATTCAAATTTCAGGAACATCAATGTGCCAAAGCACTTTGAATATAATGATCTCCCAGGGAATGATTTGGAAGCAGAAAGCAAGAGGATGTATAATCAGGTATTTTTAAAGCACCATTAATTAACTTTTGTAGTGTTCTGTAGGCTGACTCATATTAGCTAATATTTATATTTTTCTAGCTGTTAAAACTAAATATCAAGGGACACTGAGAGGTACTACCAGGAGTATTTTGCAATCTGCTGCAGGACAATTCCAGTAGAATAAATGTCCTTGCAGAGAATCCAGACTTTTGCCAGAGCCCCACCATAAAACCCCGGACACCTGAGCAGTGCCTGGTTTGGGTCTGTTCAGGAAAAGCCAAGTTCCATGGAAATCTGCAGACTGGAATCCAGCTCTCCTGACTCCAATGTCCTGCTGAGTTTGTTGCAGGTTATATTTGATTTGAGCCATGAGCTGCTGCGTGCAGAATATCAAGTGACTGCAAGGCCAAATATGTTCCCGTGGATGAAAAGAAATGTGGGATCTCACTGTTGCAGGCACCTCTGCAGGAGGACAGATGTCAGCGATGTCAAGGTATGTTCTGGCAATGTAAAATACAAAAACAAGAGTGAAAAGAGCAGAGATTGCAGTGGCAAAAAGAAATGTGAAATTTGGGGGGGGTTACGGCAGTGTAACTGAGGTGATGGGAGAAGAAACAGCATTCCTCTGAAATGCCTGAATAAATAGAGACTGAGCTGATTGGTGGAAATATTCCACACATATGGAGCTCTGTAGAAGAATGGGAATGGGGCTTTAAACTCTCCTAATTATGACTAATTAGTGTGTAACCTCTAAAGTAATATTCTGATTAAAATGTGTGGGTTGGCCACTATTGATCAGCTGCCTCTAGATCATTCTCCTAAACTTTGGGATGTTTGTGGACCTAAAGCTGGATCTTCACCCTGGCGCCTGTCACTCATCTGGAACCTTCACAGCGCCAGAATTCCCACGAGGAGAGTTCTTTTCAGGCTTCTTTATTTTGTAGACGTTTGTTCAGGGTGAAATTATTAAAATAATGAACCTGGAAAAGAATGACTTAGAAATGAAAAGAAAATTCCTAAACATGACCAAGTATGGAAACTGTAAGAGAGACAGAGTGGACCTTATTCTGGTAAGCAGACTTTCCAGAGGGGATTTGTTTATTTCCTCTGGGTTTAAATTAGAAATTTTCATGCTTTTGTAGAATCACATTTACTTAATTTAACTTCAGAACCTCAAATTACTGCCTTCCTTTTATTGAATTAATAATCCAGTATTTCCAGTCCTTGTGGGTGGTTTAAATTAAATAAATTAATGCTGCCTATATAAAGTTGTTGGGTCGGGTACAGCGTCTGAGCACTTTTGTGAACCTGTTATTCTTGAAGTAAAAATTCCTTTCCCTGTTCTATTTTAGATCCAGGAGCTCCGCAAGGAAGAATCTCAGTGGACTTCCTACGGTGCTGATGAATTAACAGTGAAGATGAGGATGACTGAAGCCATATTTGATAGCTTGATCCTTGATACAATCAGAGTTCTTAATCAGATTTATCTGAGAAAAGCCAGTTTTAAAGGTGACTGTGCATCATCCTTTTAATTTTGATACACTCTGGAACTGGTTAAAAGGAGCCTGGAGATGGGACATGGAATGGCAGGACCTAGAACCAGACATTCAAATTAAATATCTATAATTTCATGTAAATGAGACAAATACTGATGTGATGCACTTTAAATTGGACACTTTTCTATCAGCACCTTCCATTTCTAACATTTAGATATGTGCCTGTAATTGGGTTATTTATTATGCAATTCACAGGAGCCCATTGAATTTTTACAACATTCAAATGTGGGGTGCTGAGAATGTACTTTAACAGACAAAACAGAGGAAATCAATACTCCTTTTGTATTGGCAAAACTGGAAAAATCGAGATTTTGACAAAGAAATAGAAGAATTTCCTCAGCATGGTAATTGTTCACTATGTTAATTGCTCTGGTCCCACCTGTTTTGCATTGAGAAGACCAAATTTTTTGTTAGTTCTTTTTAAAATAAATACTGTGCAAATATTTCTTACTGGAATTCAGAAACTGTTCATTATTGAATAATTGATTGTAAAGAGATCAGATTTTTTTCCAATCCCATTCATTCAGGGTATCTTTCAAATGAAATTAAAATCGGAATAAATAAAGATAAATGATATATTAACTTAAGATTTAAAAAGTCAATATTAATCTGGTTGGGGGGAATAGAAAGACATTTTACGTTTGTATTTTTAAATATGGCTGGCTTAGTTGTTTTTGTACTTGTTTTCTGAATAAAATATGATACACATGGCTTATTTTGTTTATTTGTTTTCACTGAAATCAATTAGAATTGCAGATTATATTGTCCTCACTGCTCTTCTCAGCAGTGAATGGGTGCACTTTTGTTTTGCTGGGCACATTAAACCCTCCCCTGCCTGTTGCCATATGAACAGAAATAAAAAAGCAACTTCTCTCCCCAGCGCATTAACTGCTGATCTTATCCTATAAACTATTTCCATGTCTCTAGTGGTACATTTCCTTGTCTGACTTTTATCCTCATTGATTAGTTAATCCACATAAGTTACTTGTTTTCTTGTTGTCAGTTTATAGCAGAATTTAACTCAATTTTTTTTTTTTCTCCTGGACTCACAGAGTGTTGATACAATGACAAATCTGTATCTTGCAGCACTCTGGTTTTTCAGTTTATTCTCACTCAGGTTTTGCAGCAGCCTCCTTGTGTTGGGAGTGAAAGCCATTAAAAATATCACTTAGAGATGAATAAATAGCTGAAGGATTGTTTGATTCCAGCAGGGACCCATCAGCTTTGCAGTGAGGGGTGGGAGTGAAGCCTGAACCCTCACACGGTGCTCTGCAGGGAAGGACACAGCTATAAAGTCCCTCCTGCTGATGAGAATAAAAAGTGTGGACACAGAACATGTCAGACGTGTTTAATATCCCCCAGCCCTTCTGTGTGCAAAACCTGAGATTCTGGCACCCAGATATATTGACCTGTTCACTCAGTGGCAAGGCTTCAATATCAAGATTACTCTCCTTCAAGGTCTAATATTTTGTTTGCCTTGGGTTTGATCAATATTAACCTCCTGGGTCAATAAATCTTGATACTAGCCTCAAGAGGAGTCATTATCTTTCATAGAAAATGATTATTTCTCAGTTAAACCCTACATTTAATTCTCCTGTAATCCATCTCTTTCATCTTCATACATTTAACAATTCTTCTGAATAAAATGTGCTCTAAAATATCTTAGGCACTGCAGATTTTTTAAATCCTAATTAGCAGCTGTTACATGATTTTTCACTTCTTGCTGGGCTCTGCTACAGTAATATCTCTTTTGTTGCTTGCTGTACCCAGGAAAAATAGAGGCAGAAAACCCCAAAGCTGGGGTGTGATATGAGAAATCATTTAGGTTGCAAGTGTGGATATCGATCAAAAGATTTGTCTGAACCACTTCAGATATTATGATCAAACAAAGGAGAGGATCAGGAAAAGGCAAAAGCAGCAGAATTTTCTTTTGTGCTGTTTGTGGGTTGCTGGCCACAATGATAAATTGGATTCTAACTCTGAATTTACCCTGATGGGCCTGAAGTAAGAATTTAAACCCCTTTGCTTCCCATTTGTTCTTCAAGGATTAAAAGTGCGAACACACTTGGACACCTGGACATCTCTTAGAGCTTGTTGGCTGCTGTTTCCCGGATTAAATCAAGCATCAAAGAACATTCCTTCTTAATAAAAAATTGTATCTATTCTATATTTTGCAACGCTCAGGGGACACGGACAGTCCTCATTTCCCTCGGGGATACCGGACGGTCCCTGCTTCCCAGAAGGACAAGGTCCTGTCAGGGACACCGACAATCCCCGCTCCCCTCAGGGACACGGGACAGTTCCCGATCTCCTTAGAGGACATGGGACTGTCCCCTAGGGGACATGGACAATCCCGGCTGCTCTCAGGAACACGGGACGGTTCCCGACACTCCCCGGTCCCCTCAGGGACACGGGACGGTTCCCGATCCCCTCATGGAGACGGGACGGTCCCGTCAGTGACACGGACAATTCCGGCTGCTCTCAGGGACACGGAAGAGCCACCGTTCCCGTCAGGGACACGACACAGGCCCCGTTCCCCTCAGGACACCGTCGTTCCCCTCAGGGACACGGCACAGACGCCGCTCCCCTCAGGGACGCGCGCTGCCCTCAGGCCGGGCCGCCATGGCCGGCGCGTTGCTATGGCGCGGCCCCGCCCCGCCCCTCTCGGCGCGTCCCAACATGGCGGCGGCGGGCGGGGGCCGGCGGGCGCTGCTCCCGCTCCCG
>VYZT01060776.1:6056-22388 GCA_013400735.1 Pomatostomus ruficeps | reverse complement strand
TCTGGTGTGTGAGCATCACTCTCATCCCCTGCTCTGGTGTGTGAGCATCACGCTCATCCCCTGCTCTGGTGTGTGAGCATCACGCTCATCCCCTGCTCTGGTGTGTGAGCATCACGCTCATCCCCTGCTCTGGTGTGTGAGCATCACTCTCATCCCCTCCTCTGGTCGTACTTCAACTTGTGAGCATCACCCTCCTCCCCTGCTCTTCTGGTACCTGGTGTGTCAGCATCACCTTCATCCCCTGCTCTGGTTGTGCCTGGTGTGTGAGCATCACCCTCATCCCTCTGCTCTGGTCGTGCTTTGATGTGTGACATCACCCTCGTCCCCTGCTCTGGTGTGTGAGCATCACCTTCATCCCCTGCTCTTCTGGTGCCTGGTGTGTGAGCATCACCCTCGTCCCCTGATCTGGTGGTGCCACACAGCCAAAATAGCACATGGGACAGACCCAGAGGTGGCTGGTGGAAGCACACCTCCAAATTAAAGCTTTTGAAGGAATCCAGGGATAAAACATCACTTTGCATGCATGCAGCAGTCCAGCTGTGGATTTGCATGCAAGTGTCCCTGTGTACCCGAGGTTTGTTTAGTCTGAACTCTTGAAGGCACGATGTTTATCTTCTAAATGTTTTATGAAGAGGTCAGCCTGTTTCAGAGGATAAACAAAAAAATACTGTGGTATTGGAGAGGCCGTGCACACATTTGATTTCTCTCTTGCAAATTCAGTGTAGTGTGGGTGGGCTAGAAGAGGGGAAAGGACTGCCAGGAAATTATATAAAAAATCAAAGTGAGAACCAGGTTTTCAGATTTATCAATTAGTGATTTTAAAAGAAGTGGTGACCTCCCAGGCTTATGCTGAGGGACCTGCCTTGCTGTGCCGTAGCCTGCTCAGATTTTTGGCAGGTGCTGAAGTGTTTTATTTGTAGATGTAAGGAAACAAACAGGCCCCTGAGGTATCGATTAAAGTTCAGTACTTCTGCTGAGGAGGAAACCTGAGATCAACTTTGTAGGAAATATTATGCTTAATATAGCAGTGTAAAAGGCTTTTAAACTACTCTTAATTTCACATTTCACCCAAGAGACGTTTCCAGGACGGAGACAGCAGTTCTAATGCACTCATGGTTTCACTTGGAGAGGGAGTGAAGAGCTCTGGCTGCTCTGTGACACTCTGAAAAGCGTTAACAACTCACATGGAATGTAGGTGCAGTGTTAGGTGTACATTTAGATATATTGAAATGGAAACCCACCCAAAAATAGGCCCTGATGAACTCACCACACGCTGAGGAATTGCGATTGATGAGCAAAAACTCAAAAGCAGAGAAACACAGAGCAGTCACAGTTTTCAGAGCACTTCAAATGCTCCTTAGTTGCATGAGGGGTTTGTTTATAATCCAGTAACTTTTTCTGTTTAATTTGCATAAGTTTATGTAACATTTTCTCTACAGCTTTGATCTGCTTGTGGCCAAAGTAGTGTTAGATTTTCTCGTTCTTTGAAGTAACAAGGAGCTGTTTGAGCACAGCAGTGGAGAGCAGGAAGAGCTCAAACTGGCCAGAATTTTGGTTAAAATACAGCAGGGATTTACATAGGATTACAGCAGTGTGAAGACTTCTTCAAATACATATTTTCTCTCACCTGCAGCCATGGTAACCGCAAATGCTGTTCTGCCCTTGTATCACTGCAAGCAGTCAGCATAAACAGAGTTTGTGTTGCTTAATGCATCACTCATCCCATCGTTTGTGAGTCAGTATTTCAAAACCACCGATGCCAATTTAAAATTAATCAGTGTTTTTAAAAAGCCAGCCCAGGCTAGGGTGCCAGTGTAACTGCAGGGTGTGGGCTGTGCACTCCAGCAGCTCTGGCATCCCTCGGAAAGGAGCAGCCCCGTTTCCAGCAGCAGGAATGCTGAGCAGCACATCCCAGCTGGTGCTCTTTAACCCGGGTGTTTCGCTGGGGTGGGGCTGCTTTGTTGTGCGGGGTTATTTGCATTATGTCCAGAGAGCTCCTATTCATGGAGGGCGATGCAGACAGGTGGAAAAAGGAGGAGGAGTGGTGGAAGTTGAATGAGGGAGATACCCAGAAGCCAAACTTTTCCTTTGTATTTTGCGTTTTGCTGGATGAAACGGGCTGTTGTGTCCTTTGTGCTGCCCTGAATAGGTGCCCATCTGCTCCAGCGTGTTTGAGGGCTCTGCTGGTGCCCGCTCTGCTCTTGGCACGTTCAGCACAAACCTCTCCATCAGCTTCCCCGGCCTCCTCCAAAGACAAATTAAGGTCAAGCTAAATTTCAGAGGCAGCAAGGCCAGAACTGTCCATCAGCTCTTGAACTTGATGAAGCTTTTATGCTCTTTGCTATAAAAGCAGGTTTAATTTTAGTGCTTTTTTAAATTTTATTGGGAATTGTGGGGGGCCTTCAAATTCTGCCCATGGCTGGTTTGATTTAAGTTTGCTTTAAAAAGTAACTCTCTAAGGATTCTCTTGGAGTGGCTCTTCCTTAAAGTGATTGCTGCAGCAGAGCCTGGCTCAAAAAGATGAATTCCCGGCAAAAAGAGAAGGAAAAAGCTGTAAGGTAGTTGACATCTTTTGTTGAATATTTATGGAAATACTTGAACTCTTGTGGTTATTGCTATAAAGGAAACTCAGAGTGTTGCTCAAACTCAACTATTTAACACTCTGCTTAAAACTCAGATATTTTTTGGAGTAAAATTAATGCATTTCTGAGCAATACTGCCAGATAAATACACCTTTCAGCTGACACTACATGAGCTGGGGGCCGTGTGTAACTCTCAGAAAATTGCGAGTTGGAGGAAAAGCAGCTTGTTAAAAAGGCCCTGATACAAGGTGCATCAGATGTATGGGTTTATAATTGACAGCCATGTGGGTGAGTAGCTGTTGGGTGAATTTTATTCAGTTTTATACATTCTGCACGCTCTGTTTTATGAGCACAGCTAATGGGAAAAGCTGAGGAATTCAATCTGATCCCGTCCAAGTGCTGGGTTGGCCCCGATTTTATCTTCCTGGATTCAGCCCTGGAAGTGCTGTGCTGTGTGTTGGGATTCCTCTTGTTTGGGTGCATTGAAAACCCTGATGCAGCCAAGAAAAACAGGGAGGTTTTAGTTATTTTAAAACCAGTAGATTGTGTTACACAGGGGGATGGAAACGAATGGCAAATGAGCATCGACCGCGGGCTGGATTTTTACGCCACTGGAATCTCTCAGAGTCCTGTCGCTGGTTTCCATGGGAAGCGAGGTAATTCATCAGCTGGCATCCATGCTCACTTCTGCTGAAAACTGAAAGGTATCTCTGTTTCCAGACTGGGAATCCGCAATTAGAGTTGGAGTGCTGGATTGTGGGGAAGAAGGGAACTACGAGACGTGCAAAGAATATGGGATTCACTATTACCCAACTTTCAGGGTGAGTGGCAGAACATCCTGCCTTCGGCAAATGATGCATTTTTATAGTAATTAAAACCATAAAGTGATGTGGAACTCATTGTTCTCTAGCTGGAGTTTTGTTTTGCTTTGCTGAGAAAGCTGAGGAATTGGTAAAACATTAATTTGAGGGGTTTTTGCTGAATGCAGCTGTTTTGAGCAGTAATTCAGTTCTCAGTTCTGAATTGGAAAAATTCTTATTAAAATAAGATATCATTTTTTTATATCATGTTATCGCATGTATATAACACCTAGTTTCAATAGATTAATTAATTAATAACCATTTGTATAAATATTTTTCAAATTCAGAGATTAAAGGATCATTAATAGTGGTTTTAGTTGTGTGTGAAAGTGAAGGGAACACACTGAAATTGTCTCGTGAAAACAGCTGATTGCATAACCAATTAAAAATTTACCCTTGATTAATCCTTCACTATTTTTGTAATTAATTCCATCATTTGCTTCAACTGCCTTTAAAGGGGGTGCCATGTTAGCCAAAATATCTGCCACTGTTCATTTTTAAGTCTAAATACAATTTTTACCTTCTCAGTCAGTCTGTATGATCACATTATCAAGTATGAGCAGAGCGTGGTGGATGGAGAGGGTTGAATAAACTGTGATGACAGTGAGATGTGATCTTTTACCCTGATAATAAGAAAAATATTTATTTTCTTTTACTCTTCAAAGTTTCAGGTGTAATTGTAACACCCTCTTTATTAAGCACTGAATCTTTTCCATTTTATTTTTGGTAGCAGAAGGCAGCCAAGCTCCCTTAGATCTCCTGTTCAACCACTGGAGGGAGTTGGGAAATTGTGAATAGCGTTCCAAGTGTGCACAGGGTTGGTAGCACTGATTGGGTGATCAGTTAATTTGTGTTTGGGTTAATGTTTGCAGTAAGGGATCAATACACACCATTGAATTATGCATTGAGGTGTTTTTCCTCTTGCCCTCAGGTAGGTGAGAAGCAGCTTTTTGAGAGAGAAACCTCTCCTGACCAGATGAATAAAACTGTTTTGTAGTTAGAGCTGTAAAAGTAAAAACTCTTGAAAGCCATTTTTGTTCCTAAACCGGGCTTTTTTGTCTGATACAGTGACTTCTCTTTTCTCCCACGCAGTACTTCAAAGCTTTTACAAAACAGTTCACAACTGGAGAAAATTACCAAGGTAAGAACATCTCACTGTAAGGAATTCCCTGAGCAGCTTTCCTGCCAGCCAGGGCTGAGTCAAACAAAAAGCAAAATCCCTTTGCCTGTCAATTACTTTGGACAAGAGTGGGACGGACACTCATTAGCTCTCAAAGACAGGACATTTCAAGTACTCAGTGATGTGTTAGGCGGAATTTTAGGCAGGCAAAACATTTCTTCAGGAACTCAGAGATCACATTCCGAATTATTTTTTAATGTAGCTCTTAATTTTTACAAGCGGCTTGTTAATTTTTTTAAATCCTTTTTTGTTTTTTTTTTTTTTTTTCACCACACCCCTCATCATCAGCACGAGATCCAATTTACTCGGGTGCCTTTTGATCCCTCAGCCACTTTCCAGGCATCCTGAGTTGCTCTGGGAGAGCCCCTATTCAGATGGTGGTTGACTGAAAATAGGCTTATCCCAGTGTTTGACAGGATCACAGCTTGGGGTGGTTTGTCTGGGACAAAAGTGATGTTGTCCCTTTCTGTGGATGAACATTTAAAAGGCCAGAGGTCAGAAGAGAGACCACCTGCACCATTAACCCTTCCTGGACAGGAGAACCTTAGTTCTACCTTTTGGGCATTTGAGATATTTTCTGCTTTTTGATGTGGTTCTTTTACAGCCAATAAAATATTCTCGCACTTCAGTTATTTCCTCCTCTTTTTCGTGGCTTTGTGGCCTCACCATTTGGTAGGAATGGTACACCTTGGCAGATTTTAATTCCTGATTAATATCCTTATTGCTGTAAACCTGCTGAAGTTGCTCACAGCAACTACTGTGAAAATACTCACATTGAAAATCAAGCTTTGTTTGAAGAGAATATCAACAAGGCAGGCAGATGGATAGATTTGGAAAAATCTTGAGGTTTTATTCATTTTGGGATGGGATGACAGCTTTTAAATATCATCTCACATCAACATTAAAATGAAATCCTACAGCTAAATCCTTAGTTCCTTTTCTCCAGCCAAATGGTATCCTGGGTTTTAAGTCCAAATTTCAAGCACGAACCTGGCCCAGAAAAGCATGAGAAAACCCACATGCACAGGAAACCTTCACGTGAATGATTTTTTTCCAGTTTTCTGAAGGGTTGTGTGTTTTTGGAACCTGTTCCCAGCAGGAGCAGATCGAGAGCTGCAGACAGTTCGTCAGACGATGATTGACTTCCTCCAGAACCACTCCCAGGAGGTGAGACCTCCTGCTTGCCCACCTCTGGATCCAGTCTTGTAAGTTCCTCCTTTCAAATTTAGCTGCTCTCTGTTTACTCAGTTAATTAAATAAACCGTAGAAGATGAAAAATTGAGGTTTTTTTCTTACTACCAGTTCTGCTGTGAGATCATAAAAGGAAATTCTGTGAGTAACAATGGGTCTGTTGCATTCTGTGCTAAAATTATTTTCTTTTCCTCAAAGGCTCAGTGATATCGCAGCTCTTTTGGACAAGAGCAGCCACCACTACACAGCCATCGTGGTTGAAAGCAACAGCTCCTACGTTGGCCGAGAGGTACCGTGTGACTCGTGAGGGATGGGGTGACTGGGAATGGATGTCACCATAAACCAGCTGGATTTGGGATTGTTTAGCCAAGCAGCAGCTCCCTGATTGCAGCACTAGAGCAGCTCACACATGTCTGGGAGATCATAAAACCCAGGGATTTTATGGGGCTGTGGTGTTCAGTCTCACAGAGGAACTTGCTTACCAAAGATTGTGATGTCAACATCTTCCATTCCTGTTTTAGTAGATTAATTTATAAATTTCATTCCCAGCACAATTTTTGTTCAAGATTTGAAAGATGACAACAAAAATCTCGTCAGATTATGTTGTTTTGTTACTGCTAGAGAACCATTTATAATACTCATTCTTCCGGGCAACTGTTTATAACAATCGAAACTCTCCAGTTCCCTTTTTTCACATAGAAATTTTGGGAAATTAAGACGATAGCATAGAATTATTTGCACAATTCAGAAACACAGAGGAAGTCTTTCAGTTTTGCTTCCCAATGAAATATTTGCTTGGGCATCCTTTCCCCACCTAATGAGCCTGCTGTTAGCTCAGACAACTGTTACTTTTCTCTTCCTGCCAAGATCTAGGAGAAGTGAAGGAAAAAAATTGCATAATTATCTGGGCACAATCTGTGTGGAAGCATCCAGTGTCTGTTGAATGTTCTTAATTAGATTTGATGCTGAGATTGCCCTGTGTCATGAAAGGAGGGAATTGTGCTGCCAAAAGTGGGAACCACGTTGGGAATCAGGCTCCTTCCAGACATTTGTTCTCTGGAAGCTGCCGTGGTGAAGAAATGTGGAGGTTATAAAGTTCTTCAGCTTTTTATCACACTCACTTTGTTTTTATTATCTGCTGTTAGAGGGGGAGACAGAGTCGTTTGATTACCACAAAGTGGAGTCTGCTTTCAGAATAAAAAATGTTTGCTGGTGTTGTGTGGTATTTGAGCTTTATAGAAGAGTTTAGCGAAACAGAAAATAGCGTTGTTTTCATGTTCACAAGACGAGACAATATGGACAAACCTTCCCACAGGCCATGTGTCATCGCTGATGGAAGGAAGGAGGAAAAGACCAGGATAGACCAAGAAAAAAAAAATTAAAAAAAGGAAGATAGGAGTAATAATTTCTAGAGAAGAGTAAATCTCCCTTAAGTGAAATTGTTGGTGTGCACGGAGCAGCCATAGCTGAACAGCTTAATGCTGCCCTTAAAGGATGATGCACTTCACCTGTTAATGTGTCTTGTCCTGCAGGATTGGCTCTTCCTTGAACGATGTATAATTCGTGTCGCTCTTCCGTTCCCCAGGTGATCCTAGACTTGGTCCAGTATGAAAACATCGTGGTGAGGAGAGCGCTGAATTCTGATAAACCTTTCCTGGAGAAGCTGGGGGTCACCTCAGTCCCCTCGTGCTACCTGGTACAGCCCAATGGCAGCCATGGGTTAATTAACAAGTGAGTAATTATCTGTCGCAGGGTTATGGGGAGGTTCACTTAACTTATAAAAATGTCAGGATTTGATGTCCTGACACCTCATCAATGCATTGCACTGACTGAAGTTGTGTGTTCCCTATATTATCAATAAAAAACTTAATACTACTTTTACTTACCACTATTGCCTATTTATAATTTCATTATAATTTATAATATATATTTCTAATTATATAGAATATATTATATATATTTATAGTTATAATTTATTACTGTGATACTTCTGAAAGGAAAAAACTTCGGAGTAAAAGTGGAAAAAATAAATGAAGCATCAAAGTTCTTAAAAAAACTCATTTCTTGTGTAATGTGAACTGACATTTAGATGAACATTATTTGTTCTTACTTTGAGTGGAATTTCCTAATCCAGGTGATTTGTTATTCATAAATTGAACATTATTTCATTTAATTTTGTTTTAAATCATACCATGCTGCACTAGGGCTGTAAAACATAAACCAAAGTGAATATCTAATTTTATAAATACAGCAGCTTGCTTTGGACACCCACTTAGTCTGAGATTAAAAGTGATCTCTCTCTGTCCATTTGCAGTTTGAAGCCTCTCCGGTCTTTCTTTTCTTCGTATTTAAAATCCCTGCCAGGTGTAAGGAAAAAACTCCTTTTGCCCCTGCAGCTGCCTGCTCCAGAAAACAAAGAGGAGAGCACGGAAACCAAGGTGTGGAAGGAGTTTGATAAGTAAGTGATGCCCTCGATTTTAATAAATTTGGGTATTAAAATTCACCCGCAGTTTTTTCTTGCCACGTGGGAAGCTGGGCTGTAATTTATTAAATAAAATCCTCTCGCAGTTCCAAGTTTGACCTCGTTTCACTCAGTTCAGTTCAGCTGTGAGCAGCTTTTCAAACAATTCACAGGTGAAATTGCTGAGGGCTACTGTAATTTGGTTTTGTTAAAGTATTGTATTGTTAAAATTATTGTTAAATATTCAATTTGCTCGAAAATACCAAGGACTTATCGTGCATTACCTGAAAGAAGTGATCAGTGCCCCTGAAAAAATAAATATTGAAATACCAAGCTGCAACATTTCTGTAGGAAATTCTCTGTGTGTGCAAGAGTGAACAGTGCCCGCTAAAAAGGGCTTGTCAAATGCAAGTATAATAAAAAACACTAAAGTCACTGCAAAAGATGTTTATCACCCCAAATCCTCTAAGGTTTATCTTCACCCTCTGTCCCTGTTTGAGAGAAGGATGCAAAGCCTGTGCAGAGAGATAATCCCTCAGCATCTTTAGATGGGAAAGATGTGGGACTGAGTGCTTTAATGTAATACTTATTTTCCTTTCGCAGACACTGTTAGTGTCATCTTCTTTCAGGGACTATTATGAAATACTTTATATGAAACATTCTGTCAGCAAAACAACTTAGTTAAATTGAGCTGCTTTCCAGCAAGGCAAAACCTCGTTGACACCAATCTCCAGTCCAAGAATCCTCTAAACAGGATCCTCTTGGAGAACCTCCTGCATTCATGTGGATTTCTCTTTATTTAAGAAACTTGAAGCAGGATTTTTCTGGTTTTTAAAATTTAAGTGAGTACTTTATTAATTAAGGAGATAAATCCAGAATAAGTCAGTGGTTTAAATTAACTTATGGATGTAGTATAGATGATTCTATCTTTTAATATTTTCTTTCCTGCATGTTATTTAGGATGTGAGGCCAGCCAGTTTTTTGAATGATTGATTTTTAATTCTGTTTTTTTAGAAATAGTGCTGCTGAACTCTTACAAGCAGTGTTAACTCTGTCAACTTCTGTTTGTTCAGTGCCATTGCTCTGTCTGAAAAGCACTGGAAGCTGGGGCTGTGTGCCTGAGGCATTTGTGCTTTGCAAAGTGGCTTTAGTTACGAAGATATTTGCTTGTGAGAAGGAGCTTGGAAAATGTTTGATTTGGTTTTTGTGCTTTCCTTGTTCCTGGCACAACTCTTGTCTTAGGTGCTGCTGTGATTTAACTCGTGGGTGAAGGACCAGCAGTGAAACTGCTGCGTTTGGGAGAGGATTTCTGATTCAGGCCTTTCCAACTCTGACATTTTCAGTCTCGTTCGCAGCCCTGCCCTGTGTGTGATCCCCAAAGCCTCCCTTTGCTCAGAGCGTGTCCTGTTCCTGTCTGTGGTCCGCCCAGCAGAGAAGCTGCAATTTCCTTACACCAGCCTGTAATTTCTTTACAAGATAAAGCTGGCTGGGAGGCAAAAAATTCAGTCAAATATGAAAAAAACTTCCTTATGAGCGGCTGTGCCCGCGGCACTCACACCGAGCGGGACACTGCGGTCACTGGGGTTTCAATGCCACCTCCTCTGCTCCAGATTTCCCTCTGCACTGGTGAGGAGTGGCAGGAGGCTGCCAGCACCTGCCAGGATTGATGTTTGTTCCAGGGCCAGGCTCTACATGGCTGACCTTGAGTCGGGATTGCATTTCCTGCTGCGCGTGGAGCTCGCCACGCACAGGGCGCTCGAGGGGGCCGAGCTGAAAACCTTCAAGGACTTTGTCACCGTTGCTGCCAAGGTAGGCGCTGCTGGGCTCTGATTATTTGTGAGCATGAAGTGCCTCCACCACAAAATTTATTCGTCTCTCAGATTGTCTCGCTCGCTGTCTCAGCGTGTGCGTCCTCAGCAGCTTTAAAAACAGTTTGCTGGGTTTATTTAAAGGCTGCTTTTGAGGTATTGTTTGCTGTTCTGACATACTCCCGGGCTTAAAATTGCAATTTAATTTCACCTTAGGGGGCTCAAAATTAAATAAAGCTTAAGTAGTCTGCAACATATTGAACAAACACTGTAAATATAGTCCATTTATCAGATTTTCAGGATAAGTAGCTGTTGTAACTCGGTGGGATTAAACCAACCTTTGTTTTTCATTCTTGACTTTTGGATTTCATTAATACATCCTTGGCAAATGCTTCTGTTTAGAGATCTTGGTAGCTTCTGTCTAAATTTTTAATATAATTGTACTGATTTTAATTAAACAAATATTCAAAAATAACTGAGCTGTTGAATATTTGAATATAATTGAGTATGAAAAAATTAAAAATGCTTACGTGTTACATTTGCATGAAAGGAAACAATATACAATAAAATGTGGAAAGACTTGAAAAAATTAAAAATAATTTTGCTTTATAATGCCATCTTCCTGAAATGACCAATGTCCCCCTAAAATTTACTTTCTGTGTAGCTAACGCTGTGTTTTATTTTTAAAAAGTGAATCCATAACTCTTAAGGGAATAATAAGGCCTATACCAGCCATCTCCAAATATCTGGGTTTATCTGAAAATCAGACAGACAGTTCCTTGCCCGGCCAGCTCCCCCCTGCAGCCATCGGAGGTCCGAAATCTCCAGCTGGCCTCATTTCTTTAAGAAAGTGTGGTGGTAATCTTTCCATCACATTATCCCTGAAACATCCTCTGCTCCTCCTGGTGCCTCCTGGCAGCTCCTGGCGTTTGCTCCCCTGGCTCTGGGTGAGAAATGGGGAATGTTCTCTTCCTGCTCATCCCCACCTGCCCTGGCACACCAGGGGTTGCTCTCCTTCATTTGCATTTTTTTTTGGGTCGTGTAACACTTTCCTGGCAGCTCTCATTCATATTTTAAGGTGTTTCTGTCAGGAAACTTTTTATATTCTTCTCCTCTTAATAGTGAAGTCACAGAGGTCTCGGGTTCCCCACTTGAGGAATTTTCATGACTGAATTCCTGCTCCCTTTGGAAGGGTCCTCAAGAATGGCAGTCATACTTGACTTAATTCTGTAGTAATTACCACCCTCATTAAAGCAAAATACCATTTCTGGGGTAAAATAACAAAATAATGGCTTTACCCCTGATTTACAGTTCCTCCCACTCCTCTGCCAGGCTCTGCCTCCTGCAAGTTCCGAGTTAAGGAAGTCCCTGGTTCCAGATCACTTTGGGAATCCCTGTTACACACACGAAAAGGAAAATGCTCTTCTGGATAACCAACTCCTAAACTGGCAGAAATTTGACCAAAAAGAACTATTTTTTGTGATTGATCTTCCAAAAACGAGAAGGATTTGAGGCTCTCTGTTTCACTGAGGTGTTACAC
Source organism: Pomatostomus ruficeps (assembly GCA_013400735.1). Taxonomy (NCBI): domain Eukaryota; kingdom Metazoa; phylum Chordata; class Aves; order Passeriformes; family Timaliidae; genus Pomatostomus; species Pomatostomus ruficeps. The sequence goes on along the minus strand of VYZT01060776.1, from coordinate 10,766 downwards.
TCCGTTTTGAGCAACATTCTGAACTGAGTTATCTTCGTGTGAAGTCCTAGATAATGTCGAGTTGTTCTGTAGCATTCCTGCCCGCTTCATTTTGAACATTTTGCACATAAAACCTGTTGAACTTTGTAAGCAAAAGCTGCTGTGAGATGGCTTTTTACTGAAAGCAGAGCAAGTAATTAATTTGCTCATCAGAAAACAAAACGAAACATTTTACAGACAGAAAAACCATTTGGACAAAGCCAAAAGCGTCTCGCTGTTAATGAGATTTGTGCTGGAAAATATTTTCTTCCTGTGGATTTTTTTTTTTTGTTTTTCTCAGCTTTTTCCTGGCCGTCCGCCCGTGGTGAAGTTGTTAGAGACCTTGCAGGAGTGGCTGGTGAGCCTTCCATTAGACAAAATCCCTTATGATGCTATCCTGGATCTGGTCAACAACAAAATGCGGGTAAGCTGTTGCCAGCCCTGGCGGCAAACACGGCTTTAGGAAAGGATAAGATTCCATCTCCATCTAAGACATCACTTACTGACGCTCCCCTCGGTCATAATGCAGTTATAAGAAGGTTAAAATGAAAATAAAGTGAAATCATTAGCAGGGGAAAAAAAAAAAACAAAAAAAACCCGACCCCGTGCACACGAAGAAATGGAAATGAGAGAATTGAAACGCACGATCCTGGCTGGGTTTTACAATGAGCAAGCAATCCTTGGTCCCTGATGTCATCCCCAGGGATGCAAGATTCCCAGGGGATGTTTCTGACTGGCTTTTGCTGGGTCTGCTATCAGCAGGATTCTCCTGAAGGGCAGGGTTTGAGTGATGGGGAATTTACCCACTGAAATGTGCATTATTCCTGAGGAGTTTCCCCAAATACTCTTCAATTCCCTTGCTGGAATCCCATCCCACTTTGGCAAAGCCCTTTGCACAGAACTTAACAACTCTTTCTTGCCTGTTTCTGTCTGAAATTTGGACACCTCCTGTGTGTTTTAGAGAGATAAACTGGAATCTTGCACTGGATTTTAGGTGCAATGAATAAGGAGTAGATTTGTTCTGAGAAGAAATAAAACTGAATTTTCCATCTTAACCAGTTAAGCCTTTACCACTGGGAGTCATGTAAGCCTTGTGGAGCAATAGGGAATTTTGATATACCTTAAATTCATCTCTTTTTTTTCTTTTTTTCCAGATTTCTGGGATATTTCTCCCCAAGAAAGTCCAGTGGGTTGGCTGCCAGGGCAGCAGACCAGAGCTGAGGGGCTACAGCTGCTCCCTCTGGAAGCTTTTCCACACCCTCACTGTTCAGGCTGCCCTGAGACCAAAAGCTTTGATAAACACAGGTGAGCAGCAAAGATTTTTGTGGAGTGGGAATGCTCCAGGAATCCGTTTGTGGAGGAGAGTGGCTGCAGGGCTGCACCAGCAGGGGTCAGAGCTCGGCTGCTGCAGGAAGCCTCAGAAATGTGGAAATAAAGTGTGTGGCCCTAAAGCTGGGGGTAATAAAGCAGAAAAAAGAATTGAAAAAAAAAGGAGAATTTCAAACAAAAAAATTTCAAGCTCCCTGAAAAGGTATGAAAATGATTCAAGTTACCTGAGGCTGCACTGGGAGTGAAATTTGAGGAAAATGAGGTTTCACCATAGAGTTCAGTAGCTGGAAAGGATGTGCAGCCATTAGCTGATCCTCCTGTAATGTTATTTTTTAAATACTGCACGTTATGACTGTTTGGGGCTTTTTTTTTTCAGCTGAATGTACCTGTCATTAATGCCTGCAGTGATTTACTACTTCGCCAGCACTCTGTAAAATTGCTCATTTTTAGACTTGCAGCATCTTGTGCAGCTGAGTGTTAATATTCTGGTGATGATTCCTGGTTAAGGAACACGCCGGATATAAAATCTATTTTCCTCACCCAATGAAATTAGAATTACTATTGCTAAAATTTTGGCCTTCATATGTTTTTATTCTTGCCAGGACATTGCTTTGTTTGGTTACAATTCTGTTTAGTTTTCACTAAAAGCCTTTTAAATACCTTTTCCAAGGAATATGAGAATTCTACATGGACTTACTACATCCTAAAACTCAGAAATTTTCACTTTGCCAGTTGCTGATTGTATGTTAAAAAGTATTTTATTCTTTCACATTATAGATCCATACATTTGTCCAGCATTATTTGCAGTCAGGGTGAAAATCCTTCAAATCTGAATAATTCTCCTGCAGAACAGGCGTTTTTTTGATAGCAAATCATCCAGTTGTTGATTTTTGTTTCTCTCTTTGCTGTTCATGGGGCAGTAGATTGAATTTCTTCAATCCAGTGCATTCACTGCCTGGTGAGTTTGAGGGGTTTGTCCTGGATGGTTTGGAGCTGTTCAGCAGGAGTTAAATTTCCCCTTTTAGTCCCAAAGTGCTCTGATTAAATCTAAAAAAATTCTTAGTATTTAACTACACAAAACTGCACCTTAAATTCATGTTTGAAGCAGGAGGCTGAAGTTAAAAATCCATCGCAGAACCTGAGAACATCTTTGGCACAGTTAACCCTGGCTGTAAATCGGGCCAGATATGTGATGATCACTTCTTATGGTGAAAGAATTGGGTCAGTCTGAGACTGTGGGATTATGTCTTGGGAGGTTTTTTCCTCTCCTTATTGCTTGTTTAAATCCCATCTACTAAAAAGCATGATGTGCTCCCTAATCCTTCCCACCACAGGTAGGGTTTTATGGTTCTTGTCCACTTTAAAGATTAGGGTTACCCTGAATTGCAGTAGTTTGGGAGGAAAGAGAAAAGGAGGATTACACGATGATACACGGCAGATGTTAGCAGAAGATTCATCTCGGGGCTGATAAAAGAAAAACAAACCAAATGAGCCATTTTGCAATTGTTTTCTTGCCGAAGCAGATGGATTTCTCCCGCTCGTCCCCTCCGCTCGAGGGCCTGGCGCTCGGGGTGAACTTGCTGGGGCTGCCTGGAGAAAATGATTTTATTGGGCTGTGCTTGCTGCTGCATTTTAATGCTGAACGGGGAAATTCGAACCTGCAGTGGGAGGGATCCAGAGGAACTCGGAACAGAACTGCTTACACCCAGGGAGGTGGAAAACCATTGTGGAAATCATTTCCTGAGCACGCTTTAATTATAATAAATGTGGTTTGAGGTAACAGGTGTGAATAAGGCAGGCTTGTGGATTTTATAATAAATTATCTGGCTTTTTTTTTTTTAACCTATTGCTCAATTTCACAGATCTCTCCACAAAATGAATTTTCAGAATTGCCCAGGAGAACATTTAATTAAATTTGTGTATGAATCTCTGTTTCTCCAAAAAGAGATAATTTGCTGGTAGTTACTTTTAGGGCGTTTATTGTTGTTTTTTTTCTAAATACATATTTCAGTATAAATGTTAAAACTGTTCTGCCCAAAATTCGTTTCAACTTCCAAAATAATTTCTCATCTTTTCTTTTCATACAGTAACTTAATCTGCTTTAATCTCGTAGCTTTTATTTATACATATCTGTTCAATCACAGATATTGAATGGCTGAGGAGAAATCATTTTTTAGGATTTCTTTTGGGTTTTAAAGACTTCTTTTTGCTGCTGAGTTTAAGAATATCCTGCTGTTCTAAATCAAGGTGTTGATGACAGTCTTAATGAATTTCCCGTGTCTGTAACAGATGAGTGCTCTGCTAGTTCGAGCAGGTTTTGTTGATTTTTTTTTTTCCCCAAGAAAACAAAACCATAGTAAATTACTCGCGGTGTTCAGCAGCAGGAGTCTGTAATTTGATCAATCTGCACCATAAAATGTGTTTAATTTGACAAGTGTGTGCTCGTGCTAACACGCAGTACATTTTTAACTACATTTTGACATAATTTACTGGGTCAATTAAGCATGAATCAGAAATTCTCTGAGACAGAGATGAAACCATTAAGATTTCAACAAATTATATCAGGTTTGCGAGCCACTTAGAGATGTGAGGAGCTGCAATAAAGGCCACAAAGTTCTCAACCTGTGAAGATCTTACCTTCCTGCAGGATTAATTATTCTTTTGCATTATTTTTAGCGTGAAAATGGGGATGTTATCAAAAGAATCGTGTGTTTATTCTAGGAGGAATTCCTGATTTACTCTTCAGAGTGCAAATGTTGCCCAGCAGCTGCTCTGTGCATTCAGAGCCTGCCAAAAACGCCGTGGAATTAATAACTGTGATGAGATTGTGGCGCTAATTCCTCAGAACTGTGGAGGGACAAACAGCCATCCCGGCACCTTGAGCAGAGCTCACCAGAGGGGTTGACTCCTGATTTTTCACCATAACTTCAGTGAATGCACAACATAAATATTTATTTAGTTACCGGGCAGGAGCCTGGAGAAAGTCTCTGCTTCCACAGGAGTTGTGTGATACAGAAAGTGTGAACTTTGCATATTTTAACAATTTCACTATATACTCATGATAAAAATAATGTCTGGTTTTCATTTAACTAAGTTAGGTTTTCCCTTCAAATGTTAAGATACTCTGACAGGAGAAATTTCACTGTAGGGAACACCTGACTTTTATTTTATGTAGCTTTGAGCCCAGCTGTGTGGAGTGAACGTGCTGTAAGTATTGGTGTAAATATAAAAATATAAACAGCCACTTGAAATTACTGAAGTGATTAATTTCACATCAGGTGTCAATTGTAGGAACAAGAATGGAGCAGCTTTTCCTTTCCTTTCCTTTCCTCTCCTCTCCTCTCCTCTCCTCTCCTCTCCTCT
>VYZT01060775.1:0-17051 GCA_013400735.1 Pomatostomus ruficeps | reverse complement strand
ACCCATTTTCCCCCTCCCCCCCCCCCCCCATTTTTTTCTTCTTAGTTAAGGAATTGGCTTGAGTAGATACTAATATGGTAATGGTTTGTTGAAGAGAAAAGTGTTTTGGATCAGGGAAAATGCAACCTAAGTTCTTTTACAATGACAGGAGCGAGTACCTTTGCATGTGTGCACATAATACAAGTTCCAATCCATGTGATTCATGCTGCAGTGGTGGTTCATCTGGCAGATCCTTTAAATATTTACTTGAAAAGATCTTTTTCTCTGTTGGTGTGAAGCAGCGTTTCCAGTTATTTTTAAGTCACTTTCATCTTAGCAACCCTGCTGGAGATAAACCAGGTAACAAGTGCTCCAAACTGTCCATGCATTTTGGTAGAAACAAACAGAATAAAGTTTAATGGTTTGGTCCCGAGGGGAGGAGGGACCATCTGGTTAGCAGAAGGTTAGGCAAAACAACACAGCGCTGAGAATGCCATAAACCAACCCAGGATATCTGATGGTGTGTCCAGTTGCTGCGTGCATTAAGCGTTGAAATGGTGCTTTCAGAGCTGCAGAGCCAGCAGTTCTGCTACCACTGCTGTGACGCAGGAGATAATTCTGTTGGGCAAGCATCAGCATGGGGGTGGATCTACAGCACAGGATGTGTAATGTCAACATGAAGCATGGGAGCTGGCAGTAAGAAGGAAAGCAGCCATTTCATGCCAGTGCAGGAAGCCCAAGTAGATTTTTCCCCCCCTCTGCATCTTGTCCCTTTGTGCTGCTTTCATAGTTAGTATTAAACGATCACCTTCTGCTTTGTCATCTGAAAACTTCAGCCCAGCAGGGTTTCATTTCTTCCTCTCTTTCTTTTTCTGAACCTGTGGGGTTTTTTCCTTGGTTTTGTTTTCAGGGTTTTTTTGGTTTTGTATGTATATTTCTTTTTTAAAAAAAAACACAAAGCAATGAAGTGCACTCCAAAAGCATGTCTGATGGATTATAAAAAGGGGCTGAGGGGAGGCTGAAGGACTGAGCAGATGTGGAGAAAGAGAAGAGTTCAATCATGTGCAAGTCGTGAGCTTCAGATGAAGCTCCACTGTAGACCCTCTTGGCTATAGTGCAGACACAGTTTGTTCGAAAACTGTAACCATTTGAGAGCATTGAACTGCAGCAGCGAAATGCAGAAGGTATGAAATGCTGCGATACTGTGTAGACCTTGAAGCTCTGTAATTACAAAGAAACTGTGGAAAGCTACTGTAGCTGCTCCTGCTTTCTTTTTTAGCAGAAATTCACTTTTAGAAGGGCTTTGTCCTATTTGGCTAAAGCCATGACACCCTGGGTTTTTTTTTAAGAGCCAAATATTGTTACATGTCTATCTAAATCTGCAGAAAGGAGTTTTATAAATAAGCTTGCTAAGCGTTCAGTGGACTTCAGAAATCTGGTGATACGTCTTCTGGCAGCTCAGCCACACACTGGTCAACTGGTTTAGGGTTTTTTCCACGCATAATATTTGGAGATACCTTCCTGTAGCTGCAGCCTGGGGGACTCCAGAATACCAGAGCTTCTTCTTGATGGGCACAGCAGAGCTGAACCTCATAATCGGAGCTCTCACTGTTTCCATTGCCTGTTCGGCAGGATCTTCAGAGAATACAGATGCCCTTGAATGAATCCTTGTCTTGGACGCTCTTCTGTGGTGGCCCTGCAAAAGCATGACCTTCCTCATGTGTTCCTAGGAGCTGGAGTGGGAGTGTGGGAGTAGTCAGCCCACAGGTATGTTTTCCCAGTTGCAGTCTGGTGACGGGAAGAGGGGATGCACATAAAACATGGCTTGTGTGTGAAGGCTGTTTGTTCTGTTCTGCAGTAACTCCATCCTCAACACGGTCCTTCCCTGCTCCACTGGCCCCATTCAGATTTTTTGGTTGGAGCTGTGGGACTCTGGCACTTTTGCATGGGGCACTTGCAAAGAAATGGCACTGAGGGATTATATGAGATTTGGACACCATCGCTCAGGGCAGAATGCTTTCTTGGTTCCATAGATTTGCTGTGTTGTGGCAGTTTCATCATCAGAAGCATTAAGGATGCAGGCAAATCAAGAGATTTTTTTAAAAATAAAGCATGGCCACTCTGTTCTGTCTACCCATGTAATTTCTATTGCAGGTTGTATTTTGTAGTGGCTGGTAATTTTATGCTTTTTCTAGTGGTGTTGAAACAATTTTCAGAACATGCTGGAGGAATGTTCATCAGAAGTGCCTCTTCATATGCAAATGAATAATGCCACCAGATATTGTCTGCACATTTTCTCATAGACCATCCCCGTACCATGAAGGAAATGCATTGTCCTTGACTTTTTCCTACTGAAAAAGGTGCTACTTGCTGAAGATAGTTTATTATAAATAACTACTAAGATGATAATCTCACCACAGCATGCTTGGCAGTCTTCCACTGAGTTAGCCTGTTTCAGCAAGGAGCTGTCGCTTAAGATACAAAGCAATCTGCAGGGACATATGATCACACACACTGACTGTTTTCTCAGTCATCATGGATGCCTTATCATTTCCTGTGTCTGTAATTAGGAACTGGAATTATTATCTGGTAGACCAGCAGGATCCACCACCAGAAGGATGGACCTGAGTTCCCACCTCACAAACATTTGGTTGCAGAGAAGTTCTCAGTTAGGGAGGCTCTGATAGAAGGATGTCTGTTAAAAATGGGCTTTTTGCCTTTTATTTTTGTCACAAGGATAAATGTGAACTACTGGGGAAACTCTTGAGATACATATATTTATACGCTTTGCTTACAGCACTCATTCCTATTAGAAATTATGGAGAAATACAAGCCTACCCCTGGCAATGGTGTAGAGAGGATTTTTTTTTTATTGTTAGCTTTGTTTGGGTAAATAATGACCTTGGGATCTCCGTTTCGTAGAGATACTGTCCATAAGAAAGACTATGATAGAGAGATAAGAGACTGCATCCATTTTTATGAGTATCAGAAAACTAGTATTAGTATCCATATGCACTTAATGTCAAGATTTGGCTGTAGTCACATAGCTTGATGGTGACTTTTTCTGAATTTGAAAAGTTTAAACTGCTTTGTAGTACGTAGTTGTTGATTTATTTTACTGCAGCAGTTATGTGATGGATATCAGTGGCTGCTGTATGCAAACTTCCTTTCAACTAGAGTGCTGGCAAGTGTCTGCCTTTTATTTGTTTAAGAACAGCTTGATCAGGCCATCTCTACTGCTTTGTTGACAGTATAATATGAATCAGAACTTCTCCTAACTTCCATGTTACTCATTGATTCTGTTCTGTGGTGCCTGATGCCTCTCAGTCCTAAAAACTTCTCTTTCAAGCTTGGGAATCTGTGGTTGCTTAGAAGTGTGGAATGTGATATTTAGTGGAAGCCATAGGTAAGATTGAGGTGGAACAAATGAAGATATCAAAAATGATGATGGACTTTTTATTTTCCACTGGATTTGGCAGATGAAGCCAAATCATCTTGACAAGATCAATGAGAAAGCAGTACATGAAGAATTTAGTCAGACACTGGCTTGCAAGGCTTAATATAATCCGTTTTTTTCCCCCAAACCTTGCAGGTGTTTGGAATTGACTCATCCGGGCAGAGAGATGCTCACTCTTTATCTAGTGATGGTATCCTTCCCCACAAACTCAACAGAGGCTCTGCTCTTTTTCTGTGGAGTTTTGGAAGCAGATTAGTGATGGGATGGGTTCTGCTTGCGCATGAGACGAGGAAATTATTGGAACTGGTTCCTGGTGTTCGTTGTCCCATGTGTGACCATGGATTGTTCTTCATCTCAACATCTGACCTAGGTGCCTTTTACACTGTGGGATGGCTCTTCAGAGCCTGTCGTGTCCAAAAGTCATCTGCCTTGGGCAACCTTGTGTCTTTAAGGAAAACTCCGTGGAACAGTTAGCTTCAACCTTACTGAAGGACACACTCTGAAGAGCCAGTTCATTAAGCGAGCTTTGAAGGGTGTGCACTGCAGAGCAGCTTCCTGTTATTTGGTTAATGGTTGACCTAGTTCTATTGCCATATGCCTCCTGGAACGCATTCTAATATAAAATATGTGCTAAAGCAAGACTGGGATAATAGATGGAACGTCAAAGCCTCCATGAAACAGAAATCATATAATGCTGTTGCGTTTTGGAGGGCATCGTAGTTACTAAAAATGGCAGTGTCTTCATGGAACTGTATTGATTCTGATGGCAAACTCAGGAATGTTAAGCACAGCCACTCATGTATTTTTTTTTTTCCAGGCTGGCCTTGAAAAGGTTTGTATCAATAATTCTCTGTGCTCCTTATGTGAAGCTAAAGCTAGGTAGTGAAGCATTCAGAGTGATATTACAGCTGTGAGAAAAGATTAGATTAGATTTGGCTAAAGGCAGGAGGATTTTTTCCCTGTGCTAGGTGTTTTTTCCATTGCAACCATGGATTAGCAATTTTTTTTTTTTCCTTTTCAAATGCTGGCTAGAAGCCAGAAATGGGTATTTGAGCTTTAACCTGATAAGAGAGACAGCATACTCATGCACATACTTCGGCACAAATACAAGAAATTCGGAGGTAGCAGGTGAAATTCAACCTCCAACCTGAATGAGACTTTCAGACATGCTGAAGTTCTGGAGAACTTGTTGGCTGTGTTTTCTGGTTGATTTGGTTTTCTGCCCTAGGAGAAGGAAGGATGTATGATAACAACTGTTTTCATAAGCAAGCATGCACTGTGGTAGGACAGGGGGAAGGGAACCTCTTGAGAGCTCAGAACTCCATCAGCAGATTTATTTTTCTTCTCTCAGTGTGGGAAACTGAACTGCTCACCAGACAACACCATGTTGAGTGCTCACACAAACCTGGCAGTGGCTAACCTTTGTTTCTTCAGTTGTAGATGGCTTGCAAGCAGTTCAGGTGTGAATTCTGGGCAAAGGCATGTCACCACAGCAGTGGGGGTGGCTGGGGCCAGCCCAGTTTGTCTGTGTGGGAAGCATTAAGCTGTCAGGACATGCCAAGGCAGCTTGAGATCAGCACGAGGAGTGCCCAGCCTTCAGAGAAGTGGTGGGATGCCCTGGGAGCCACAATCATCTTATGCCTCTCTGACTCCTTCAACCTGAGCCGTTTCAGGTGCTTCTTGTTACTCTGGTCTGGGAGTATTTTGGCATATTTGTCTAGGATGGATGTAGCAACAGCATTGTGCATTTCCCCCCTCTTCCTTAGCCTGTAACACTGAACTGAGTTTTTTTTGTAGGAGAGCCTGCTGGATCTGGTGGAATACAAAACTGCAGCATTTTTTAGCAGGACAACAATGTGTTGTGTGAGCTGTAAATCATATTGGCCATGAGAAAAAAAAAAGGAAGAAAAAAAATCTCTGCTCTGCGACTGACACAAGCACAGCTATTTGTGCAACCTGATCAGAACAAAGGATAATGCTTCTGCTGCAAGATCAGACAGATCTGACGTTTCAGCAGGCTGAGCAAATGAATGGCGGAAGTGGTCCGCCTCCTCTTATCCATTGTCTCAAAGATGCAGGCTCGTAGAGAAGAAAAGGAGTTTGAATAGGGCTTCTGAAGGAATATGCTGCTTTGTGTTCTGTGGGAAGAGAGCAAAGAGGAGTTCTAGAAGTTCTCTGCATTGGCAGGCGGACAAGCTTGTAATAGGAAAATGTGGCAGTGGACTACTGGCATTGAAGGAGTACTTTCACTTCTGAAGCCTGCCTAGAAAATCTGATCTGTAATTAGGAAACTGGTGAAATGTTCCAGGCCTGGAATATGGGACCAAGCCTATCTGGAAGGAAGGTCAGTGGGTCTTTAAATCCAGTGAACTCTGACCTCCTAGTTAAGACTTCTTCTGTACTCTTTTTTTCTTTTCTCCTTTTGTTCTTTCCTTGGTGTTCCCTGAATAGCTTGTCTGTGTGTTCTGGGTTACCTTTCAGTTGTGTTCCTGATGGGATTTTTGCACAGGAAGATCTGGACTGATGAACTTACTGGGACAGTCAGAACCTTCTCCTTGGGAGATTCTTGCAGTTTCTCTTGCTCCAGCTGCCAATTTAACCCATCTGGGATTTTAGTAGCAGTCTCCCTTTTTAAAAGCATAATGAAGCCAGGGAAATGTGAGAAGGGAGAGAGCACGGCAGGGATTTTTGATAAGCTGGGTAGAATTGAGGGTTACTTCACATTTCAGAACTAATATATGACTTGCAGCCTGAAGGGGTATTTCAGCTGAGAAATGAATCCTTTGAAGGGAGGGGTGTAGAATTGATATCAGTAACCTGTCTGATTAGATCTCTGTATGTTACTTTTTTGCATGGTCTCTGGGACTAGAAGTTGCTAGCAGTTAGGTGCACCATGATCAGAAGGCTTTCATGTGGAACCAGTTTTCTTTAAAATCAAGCATTTCTTGGCTCAGGGGTCAACAGCTGTAATTTTTTTTTTTTTTTAGCAAACATGCTATTTTTCTTCTTTAAGTTAATGGAGATTAGATTTGTGTCTGTGATAACGGAACTGGTATTGGCCATCCATGAGATCCCTTCTGCTCTTTGTTTTCCCCACATACAGCCTAGAAGGTTCTGTCAGTTCAAAAGTGGCATAAATTAATTCCACAGGATGCTGACAGTCCATCATCAGCATGCCCTGGGAACCAAGCTGCTGCTTCAGAAGCCCACTTAAAAAAGGCACATCAGAAAGTCATCAGACTCTTGTGATGGGAAGCCTGTGTTGAAACTTTGGAATGTGTGATGGCTGCGCTGCCATGATTGGCATGTTTAGCATCCAAAAGCAATTGTGAAAAGTTGCGGAATCATACAGGATGACAGAGTGGGCCGGGTTGGAAAGGGACCACTGGAGGTCATCTGGTCCAACCTCCCGTTGCCTCTTTCCAGGGCTGAGCAGCCCCAGCTCCCCCAGCCTTTCCTCAAGAGGGAGATGCTCCAGTGCCCTGATTACATTCGCAGCCTTGGCTGGCCCCACTCCAGGGAGCTCCATGTCCTTCCTGTCCTGAGGAGCCCAGAGCTGGACACAGCACTCCAGAGGAGCCTCCCAGGGCTGGGCAGAGGGGTAGGATCCCTCCCTGACCTGCTGCTTTTCCAAGGGCACTCTAGGATCCCACTGCCTCCTTGTCCCCAGGACACTCTGCTGGCTCAGGGACAGCTGTTTGTCCCCAGGACCTCCAGGTCCTTCCTTTCTGTTTTCCAGCAGATCATCCTGGCCACTGCTGGTGCCTGGGGTTATGTCTTCCCAGATGCAGGACCCTGCATTATTGAATTTCAAAAAGTTCTGTTCTACTCACCCCTTCAGCATCTCCAGGCCCTTCAGAGTGGCAGCACAGCACTTTGGGGCATCAGACACTCCCGGTTTTGTACCACCAGTGAACTTGCTGAGGGGACACTCTTATCCCAAGCCATTAAACAATCCTGGACTCAGCATTAGACCTTGGGGGCACCACTAACTACAGGACTCTGTGTCACTGATCACATCCTCAGAGACCTGCCCTTCTCAGTCTAGTTCTCAATCCTCCTCACTGTTCCCTCTGTTTGTTCTCAGGAGAGGCTATAAAGCCATCCCAGAGGATGTGCCATGCTGGATTTGACCCAGCAGCCACCAGCATGGGTTTCGAGCTTCTCTGACTTAGAGGCAGTAATGTTGGGGACAGGAAATAATACCTCTAGTGTTGCTCCTTTATTCAACTATGTCTAAACGAAATCAGTGTTATTTGGACAAGGTGGTCAAAAATGTTTATGTTCCAAAAAACGTCTAATGGATGGAGTTCAGTGAGCTTTCAACTCATGCCTGAGTGTGAGGACAAGGGGAAAAAATCTCGTGGTTGCACATAAGTCTCACCAAAAAAAAAAATGAAGGAGTGTTCTCTCAAGTGATAAAGTTTTGGGTCTAAAAGCACAAGAACAGTATCATCCCGGCGCTAAGCGGAGATTAAAAGGTCAGTTGTGTGTCAGTGAAGGCTGCAGAATGATGTCTTACTATCTTCTGCTTTCTCACCTCTTCAGGAAATAGGAGGGACAGCAGAGGATCTTGGCTAGGTTTGGAGATCTTGAGAAAAGTATCCTTTGAAGCTGCTACATTCCTGAATTTATACTGGGCAGATCTTATCTTTGTGGGATATTTTAATTATTTTCTTAGTAATAGGACTACTTAAGATGTAAGCTGGACCAGCCACTGCTTTCTGAAAAATCAGAGCATTGTGCCAATCATAAAGCTGATAATGTTTTTTCTGAAAACAAAAAAAGGCTATATTGTGGCCTAAATAGAAGAGGAAGCATAGGAAGCATGGAGGATTGGCTTCTGTGAATCATTGAATGACAGCAATTTGCTTGGGTTCTCAAGCACATGTTAGGTCAAGCAAAATGAATGTCTGAAGTTCCTGTGGACAAAATTTGAATTTTGGAATTTATCCATTACTACACTTAAAAGACTACAACAGACCTTTGGGCTTCCATCAAGTGTTCACAATGGAGATGACTGAAGGAGATAAATTACCAAAACATGTATTTGTACCACCTTTAGATCTAAGTCTGACATCTTCTGTGGTTTGTTTTTTTGTTTTGTTTGGTTGGGTTTTTTTTCACCCCAAGTAAAAGGGATTGGGAATTGGGTCAGTGTCTCAGGGATCATCCAGATGGAGGCACCTGTTTTTTGCAGCTTTAGAAGAAAGGGACTGTGGGATGAGAAAATTCCATGCAGCAAGTGCAGGAGAGTTACAGATCTCCTTGACCATTGGCTTTTCTGGTGTATGAGGACTTTTGGATCTTTCCAAGATTGAAGTAAATAATGATCTTGCTTTGATGTATCAAGCAAATAACACCAGTGTTGTGCCTTTGAGAGCCCTTGATCCCAAAGAGATAAGCAAGAGTTTTCCTTTGTATTTTGGACCCATTCCATTCAAAACGAAAGCATCCCACAGGTCAGACAAGACGGGTATCTGACAGTATTTAAAGAGACTTTACCTTTTTTCCATCTGTTTTCTGCACCAGTAATTTGTACTTTTTAATGTGTCAGACCTAAAAGCTCGTCATTCAGTTTGTATCTGTAAAAGATGGAAAATGTGGAACAGAAAATGGTCTGTGACTCACTCAAGAAATGTGTTGGCTTTGTAGCCTATGTTGACTTCAAGAGTCCTGTCTTCCTTTTAAATTAAAAAAAAAAAAAAAATCATGTGTAGTAGTGGGGATTTTAAACAGTTATAATAGCTATGTGGACTAGGTTGGGGATAGTAATGGTTTGAACTCTGGAAAACAGTGCTTCAGCATGAAAGCTTTCAGATAGCCCATTCCTCCCTTTCAGAGGTTTTCAGGAGTGACATTTGAAGGACTAAGAGCCAATGATTTGCCAGTCTGTGTCCAGTGTTACAGAAATCTGGAGTCTGTATGAAGCTGTAAAAAGATGCAGTGGCTGGAACCTAAGACTAGAAAAATGCTTGTTATGTAAACAATTATTTCTAATTAAATGGTGGAAAAAAACTAAGAGCTATCAGAATAGCTAATGGGACCATTTCTAAAGGATAAATAAATCCCCCAGATGGAAGATCTCTGGTTTCCTCTGGAACTTTAGTCACCCCAAGCTTTAGTCATGGTTTTACAGATGGGAGGCTTTTGTCCTGTAGTTGCCATAGAGGAGGTTGGTGCACAAAAACCCAATTATAATTTGTCAACATGTCAGTTTCTCAGGGTAACCTAACATTCCACTATAGATAGCCCAACCAAGCCATCTGAAATTATTATTAACAGTAGTATTTATTATGGTGAATGCACTTCAGTAGATTCAAAGTTCTCGATTTCGGTAGTAATCAGTTTCAATTTTTTTGTTGGGCATCTCTCAAAATCTCAGGCTTTGGTCTGCCAACAGTGATAAATCTAGGAAACCTAGAGATTAACTTGTCTTCTGCACTTATGGAAGACTTTAACAGTAAGCACTACCACTAGTTCCTCTTTCTTCATAACTGATGCAAAACCAAGTCCGTTTCTGGGAAAATTAGCTTGGTTTTGAAGGTCAGAAGTAGAGGCCTCATTGTAAATGCTCTGTTTTTTGGACTTTATAAACCAATTACTACGGCAGGATGAAGGAGAATTTTGATTCCCTAATTGGCACGTTATTCTCAGTTCTTAATTTGTAGTTTCAGTTTTGGAAGACTTTTTCCAAGATTCAAAACTCTGTATGGCAGTAGTCTGACTGAAGGAGCTAGAAGACCATGGGAGAAGAAAGGACATCAGGAATGAAGAAGGAGAAAGAAATGTTGAAGCTGTTCCCCTTGTTTTTGGAATGAGTCACTGCTTTAACCTGTAAATAACGCGCAGATTAGTGGTGTCGCATCATGAAATGCAAGTAAAGATATGACAAGATACCAAAAGATGACTTCCTCTTGACAAACCACTTTTTCTCTATTTCTCTCCCATATTCTGTGTCAGATCTTTTCTCCCAGGCATGGGTGCAAGTCCTGTTGTCTTCAGCTTGAACATTTCCTTTCTTCTAGTAATCAGGCCTACAGATACAGACCCTGTGTGCTCAGCTGAAAAGGAAACCACTTTTTTTTTTTCCTTTTTTGACACTGAACCTTCACTGCTGAAATGATCTTGTGCTGCAGGTGGCTTAGAGGTGTTATGGTATCAGTTACTTTGTCAGCTTTGCAGCACATCTGAAGGGCAGGCTCTCCAGAAGGGTGAACCATAGCACCAGTCTGTGATTACCATGTCTGGTTTCTGCCTCCTTCAGCTTCTGAGACCTGGGGGATCCACTGCAGGTTCTGCTTCCAGGTGAGGAGAAATTTACTCCTGTTTCGACCCTCCACTTGGTAATAAAAGGCTGTAGTGGGTACTGATCCAGAGTCTGGTCTTCAGGTGGGGAAACGGGCAGAACTCCAGCAAAGTTCTAGAAATAAAAGCCTGGAGAAATCTTTAAAACCACAGCAGTTGCTGGGACTTGCACAATATTCTACAGCTTGCAAGAATACAGCAGCATGAAAGCTGGGATGACAGTGATGGCTTAATATTTTTTGTGATCTCTTGGGGTTTTTTTGTGAGAATGAAAATCCTTTAGGCGAGAACTTTGCTCCTGCTCTCTTGGTGGTGTTGGCTTGGATGGCTTTGTTTTTATTTGAAAACTGATAGCAGGAGACTATCCAGCCTTCAGGAGTGGAGCCATTATATGTGGGGCTGTGCAACAGGAGCCAAGAGTTTAAAAATAAAATACCGGGCTGCCTTCCTGGGGATCCAACATAGCAAACACATGCACACACATACATGGGACCTCGCCTGGCCATGGCTGTATCGGTTACAGAGCCCAGAGCAGCAGACAATGAGACCCAAAAAGGGAGTCTTGTTCCTCAAAAAGAAAAGAGGAAGAAATATAAGGCTTCTGTAGCCTCAGATGCCAGTTTTTTGGTGTGCATGGGAGGCCCCTCACGAGCAGCAGATTGAGGGACAGACAACTGTCATTCCTGGTGATGTTTGGTGTAGGCTATTCCCAGCCCTCCCTTCTCTCTCCCTCATTTTCTCTGCCCTGCTGAGTAAGGGGTGTGGGCTGAGCCGTCGTTTTTTGAGAATGTGCTCCTTTCTTACAAGAGGAAAGCAGTGGCTTTTATTTCATACTGAGTGCTGAGTGACCAGTATGCCAAACACCTTCAGAAGAAAGGAATGACCAAGTATTTTGGCTTCAGAGCCATATCCACTGTCATGTTTATCTGTTGAACTGTAGAAGTAGCAGATGGTCAGATCATCTTTCAGGAAGACCTGGAGGATGAGAGGCATACAGAGGAGATAGTGGATAGACCAGGAAGAAAAACCTGTGACAGAGAGCAGAAATGTACGATTTAATGCCAGGAATACAGTTTAGAAAGTGAGGCATGTTACGTTAGAAGGCAATAGTCTTCTGAAAGAGAAGGTGACCCTACTCAGACAAACAAGTCTATGAACCTAGGAAGATACAATTCTTCATTAATTATGAACATGGAGAGGGATGAAGAAGGTGGGAGGTTTAACCCTTTGTTGCCTGCTTCCCCCAAAGTGCTGGTCTCACACCATCTCCCAGGCTTTGCGTGATGATTGTGAGCTGGGCTGGCCAGGGTGGGAAGCCAGGGTTCCTCCAGTGTCTGGGTGTGAGGCAGCAGGGATTGTCCTTCTCTGGTGTCCCTGGCAGAGAAACTGTGTGCAGGAGGCAGCTGTGCATAGCCCTGTGTGCCACCTCAGGTGTGCTGAAAGGTTGGAGTGCATGCTCCAGTTGGTGCCCAGATGCACCTCATAGCAGATGCAAACTCGAGTTTTTAGCCAGGTGCCTTCCAACTGCACCAAGAATCTTTGTACCTCTCAGCTGACAGCTACAGGCAGTAAAAAGAAACACGCAGAGAAGAGGTGTTTTTCTCTGCCCAGGCGAAGTAGCAGTCACAGCTGCCCATGGCACACTTGGCTTTTGGCAGAGCTCAGGCTGGTTCTGCTCTGCAGACACAGGATGAAGCATGCTCCGTGTTCTTCCTTCAGCAGGAATGCCAGCAGTATCTTAGATTACCACAGAGGCTGCTCTGTGTCTGTAAGCTCCTTTTGCAGAGTCTGGGTTCACATTAAATGGGATCAGGAGTCCTTGGTAGGCTGTGCGTGGCTCTGAGTACAGAGTCTTTTGGAAGGATGTGTTCTCCTAGACATCCAGACTCCCAGTATGGAACAGTTATTTTATTGAAAAACCATATTTTCAGAAAAACCATAGTAGCTTCATGTACTGGTTGAACATAGGCTGAAGGTGATGTGTAGCCTAAGTTTTGTAGGATTCTCTTGCAATCTAAGCATTTTTTTAAAGAAAAACATAAAATATCTGTGTCTTGCTTTTGGTGATGCACAATGAAGGATAGGTGCAACTGTCAGAGTGTGAAAACTGATTGCTTGGTTTGCTGTCATAAATTTTGTCACCCAGGGTGGCGTGGAAGTGTGCACATGCTTTATGGCTCCAGCTAGCATGTGTGAAAGAGAGGTCTGTTTAAATCAAACTTCCTCTTCTATGGTCTTTAGTATCTCCTGCTTAAAAAAGACACTGAGGAAGACCCAGAGAGTTCCTCTTGCAGATATCTTTATGAAGGTGATATAAAGGAGACTGTCTTTGATGACTGCTAGTAAATGTTGATGGGGCTTTGTCATTTGCTAGAACAGAATTAATTTTATGTTGCTGATTATTTAGAAGAGTTTGGGAAGAGAGGAGAAATACTCAGCAGTTTGGGCGAAGTCCTATTAAGAGAAAAGCCTCTCAGATCATCCAAGAATGTCAGTTTTTCTAGCTGCCAGCCCTGCAAAACAAATATTCTTCCTCACCCTAATATAAATATTCTTCCTCACCCCCATGTAAATCTCCCCTGAAAAAAAGAGGCCAATGTTTTTTCCATGTTTCTCCTCCACTGCAATGTCAAGTAATATGAGGGTGAGACCATGTTCACCAACCCCAAACTCTATCTCCACTGGTGTTTTCCTCTGCAGCTCTGCAGACGTTTTGCTGAGCTGACCTAAATTCTTCAGCAAAAGGCCTGGATTCTGTGCAGAAAGGTGGACATGGCAACTCCAGTTAGAAAGTAAACTCAAAGATAAATAAAGAGCATCAGTGACATCCTTGTGTGTGGTGTTTTGATTTACCCTTGCTTCTGGAATTTCAACTTCTGCTCTGCTGGGAGAGCTTTTTCATTTCTTCTTCCTGTGGGAAGGTAGCACTGGGATTCCAGGGACAGTAGGACAGGAAGGTAGTGTGGCTGGAATCTGGAAAGCCACTTCGTGCTGCTGGCTGTGCCACAGACCCAGCTGTGTGACCTGGAGCCAGGCTGCTGCTTCACTTCTTTGTGGTTCTCCACCACCAGGTAAAGGAAGAAGGTGGTTTTTTTGTGGTGCAGACTCACTCAACTTGCTTTTCACACAGACAGAGCGCACCAAGAAGTGTGGCCTGAACTGCATGAGCCAAATAAATAGGTTGTAATTGGATGGAATAGACTGTCTGTATTGCTGCCTGAAATACTTAAACCTGCCTTTTTGTTTTTTATGTGCAACTTAAAATTTTGAGCTTTCAGATTTAGTTATGAATTTGCAGCCATTTGAAAACCAGGGGGATACTTCAGTCTTTGCTCTCTTGGAGAGCAAGTCACTTCTGCTGGCTTTAATGACTTGTCTGTGATAAATGAATGGAAACCTGAAACATATGATCCTGTCTTTTGTCATGCTTCATTGTTCCATAAACAGCAGAAGGGAAGATGAAATCTGCACAGAACTGATTGTACACTTCTCCCATAGACACTCTGTCAATGAGGTCACAAATTATTCTGGAACTTTGACTCTCTGTGCATTCCTGCGAACAAGAACCCACGCCTGAATGAATGCTTGTTGCTAGAAACAAATAAAAAAACCCGCAAATGCCTTTTATTCAAGACTTTTAAGAGGGGGAAAAAAGTCTAGAGTGGACTGCAAACCACATTACATTCCTTTTTTTTATTCTGTAGTGTTCAAGGATGTTGGCTAAAAACAAATGAAATGTCTCAGAATGCTCTTTGTATGAATTCTGGTGTCATCAGGTTCATGTATGCCTCTTTTGGGATGAAAGAAGCAGGGAGGAGATCCACCTGACTGGCAAGTGGTGTTGCTGAATGTAGCATCTGAAGAGCTGTTCACTTAGCTGGACTCCAAATGAAAGGAGGATATGTTGTTTATATATGTGATTCTCCTTGTCTCCTCTCCATTCGTAAATGAAAAGATGCACTGTCCCTTTCAACCACCATAAATCTTTTTGTTTTAAACAGTTGATTCTAACATAGGTCTTTGTGCTTTAGGTTTTATTTTCTGGGTTTTTTTTTTTCTTGTTTCTGGCTTGCTTGTTTCCATCTTTATTCCTTTAGTAAGAACAAAACAGAATTCTTTATATGCTTCGCTTTGAACGTAATCCTGCCTTATTTCAAAATTTCCTTGAGCTGGAGGATTCAATGACACTTGATCTACTGAAAGGACTTAGATGTAAGTCTTGGAAAAGCAGTAATTTGGGAAGGTTTTAAGTGCCTTCCCTTTAAGACAAACTTTGGTTGGTTCCTTTTTTTTAAGTGGTTCTACACTAGTCAGTAAAAGGAATTATGTACCCCTTTGCTTTGGAACTGTGGAATGCAGCAATTGTATTTTTGCCATTACCATAGGTGAATATACTTCGTTGAAACAAAGAGCCAGAAAACCCTTCCTTTGCTTTCAGAACATTACTTCTGAACTTTCCAGATTAACAGCCAAGCTATATTCCATAATTTTGTTTGTATCTCACGAGGTTGAAGGTTCTGTTTGGTTTACAGATAGATTTTAAACCACCACAGGGCTTGTATATTCTGGGTTACTTTTGCATATTTTTAAACGATTTTTTTTTTTTTCCTTTTCCATCTTTGTTAGCTTAAAATACCTTACCTGCTCCTATCCACTCTTGCATGCAGAGTAAATGTCAAGGTTTGCCTGGCCATGGAGTTATTTAGACAGAGGCACTGCAGTTCCAAATAGCCTTTTTTGGGGGTCCTAAAGCATGTCCAGCTCTGGGTACAGCCTCGCCTCTGTCCCTGCTCACACGCATGGCTGGAAGTGATGTGCAGGATGAACCTGGAGGATCTCAGGCAGGCAGAGACCTCCTTGTGTTTCTATGTTCTGGCCCTGAAGCTGCTGCTGATCCCTCTGCTCCATTCCAGAGGGGCAATATTCCTGGAGCAGTTTCTCCCTCAGGTGCTCTCTAGGGAGACTGTCCTGATGGGGGGAGAGGAGAACTGACCTGCTGCCCACCTGCTTCCCTGAAATCAGGTGTGGGCAGCCTTCTGCTTGTAGCCAAAAGCAGAATACCTGTCCTGAAGAGCCACTGTCCCACCAATTTTCAGTAATGCAACTGCATTTGCAACAAAATAAGGTCTTTTCTGTGGACAAGCCTCACTAGAAGACCATTTACTGGCCATTTATTTAATGCTTCTCCTGAGGCTTCTCTTTGTTGCTTCTTATTATATACAAAACCAAAATCCTGACAAAGCCTGAGTTGCCACTGGCCTGCCTTTTCTTGATTTTGTCTAAGAATCTTGGGGGTGTTTCTAAGTGCATTTTCTTTTTCCTAATTGGAGAAGGTCCATATTTTTACTAGGCGCACACGTAAGTGCTTTCTAAAAAGTCCTTCCACATTGAATTTACACAAGAATTCTCTTCTCTGAGGCCAGGAAAACTGAAAATCTCTTCCATTCTCCTCCTGGCTGTTAAAAAAATCAAGTATTTAGGTGCAGATTCCAGGTTACTCAGTTGTTGTTGGGTGGTTTGGGTTGTTTTTTTTAATCCCAAGAGATACTTTTTATGTTGATAAACCCAGTGTTGAACTGAACTTTCCTTACGACAAGAAACACTGGGGGTTTAAAATGTGGCTTGGCAATTGTTTACATGTTCCGGAGTGAAGTTTTGGCAACCACTTTCTCTTTTTTCAGATTTCATCTTGTAATTTTAAGGTCAAGTGAGAATGGTTCTTCAAAACAAGAGTCATGACAATAGGGACTGATTATTTCGTTCTAAAATTGGATTTTGTTACCTTCCTAGATAAATCTAAATGCTTGAAGATTGCTATTTTAAATAATTAAATGCAAAGCATTTGCAACAGCTGGAAAAAACCAAGGTGTTGTGTAATGGACTTGCAGAAGAGAAAAAAACTCTTAAGAGTTCTGTAATGTCTACATATTTGCAAGGATTGTAGCTTTTGAAGGATGCAGTTGCTTACAATCTCAATCCTTACTACAAATAAAGTCTTAGTTATTTTTTTATTCTTCATGATGATCCATTTCCTGTTTGAGTATTTCTTAGGAGGAAGAAAAAGAAATTGGATCTCAGTGGCTGACCCTCAAACAGCTTATTTAAAGCAAAAAGGATTAAACTAGGACAGAAGAACTCCATTAGGAGCTTCAACCTTTTACCATTTTTGATACAATTGAGCTTTAAGACTAGGTTTCTCCTTAATTTGAACACGTCCATAGTAGTCAGGGACAAGAGATGGTTATTACTGGGAAGACATGAAATAAGGTAAACAAGAGGTTCATTGTGGGTTTTTTTTTTCTTTTTG
>VYZT01060771.1:0-41960 GCA_013400735.1 Pomatostomus ruficeps | reverse complement strand
GGCTGGCAGCGAGGAGCCGAGCCCTGGTGAGCGGCGCAGGGTCCGCGCCTGCCGTGCCCTCCCGGGGCTGGCAGCGATGACCCGAGCCCGGATGAGCGGCAGCGCTGAGCTTCGTGCCCGCCCGGGGCTGGCAGCGAGGAGCCGAGCCGAGCCCAGGTGAGCGGCAACGCCGAGCCCCGTGCCCGCCGTGCGGGGCAGAGCGTTTCCCGGACACACCGCGGGCTCGGCTCGGGCTGCGGGAGCTCGCTGAGGAGCGAGGGGGCAGAGCGGCAAAGCCCAGGGTATCGGTGAATGCAGGTCAGAACCACAGCGCTGACTGATGTGCGAATCTCAGCCTGGCCCGCAGAGCCTTGCAGAGCAAAGCTGTGAAGAGCACGGGCTGACCCAGGCGTTCCGATAGTGAAAGGTGAAGCTTGAGCTGCCAACCCGCTACAGAGGAAAGTGTTTCTTATCAGTTAAAGTTCCTTAAAATCTATAGAACACTTCCACAACGCAGCCAGGTTCTGGTCATATCCCACCCCTCAGGAAGGAGAGCATTGTCAGGCATTTTAATGTTTTAATGTGCTGTCCTAGAGGGAAAAAGACACCTCCACTGTTCTACTCACAAGTTTGTGTTTGCAAATAAAAAGTGAATTTGTCTAATTTCCTGCAGCTTGCTTGCTATGAGTAATCAGTAGTGAAAAGGAGGGTGTGAAGTGTTACATCCCCCTCTTTTTCCCCCTTTTTATCAGTTTTTTACTATGGGGAGAAGGCAGTTCAGAATATTTCTGCTCGTAGTGACCTTCAAGTTATTTTTTTTTAACCAAACCCCTGCACTTTGGGAAAGCTGGCTGCTTCTTGCCTTCCCTCTGGGCTTGCCTTCCCTAAGGGTATGGTGGGTTAGGGATAGATAGGGTCCAGCATGATGCTGTTATTTATCAACACTTCTGAAGACCAAGAACGAACGTAACTGGGCAGGTAGCACAAGAGGTCAGTCACCTGAGAGTGTGCATTTAGATGAAAAATAAGGATGGAAAGCAGACCCTTCACCAGCTTTGCTGCCCTCCTCTGGACATGCCCCTCAATGTCTTCCGTGGAGTGAGGGGCCCAGAACTGGACACAGGATTTGAGGTGTGTCCATCCATGCAGTTTTAATGCAGCCAAGGCTGTGCCTGTCCGAGCCTTGGGCTGCCTGCTCTTCCAGGAGAATGCTGTGGGATGTTTCAGTCCGTTTACTGAAAATGTGTCCAATAGTCGCTTTGATAACACAAAATTACTTTGATCTGGCTGTTTCATTTCACCTGGAAAATCCCATCACTTACTATTTGTTGTAGCAAAGGGGCTTGGCACCTCATTTGTGAGAAAGGTGCTACCCTGCAGCACGTCTGTCTGCTTGGTCATCTGGGAACTTGGCTGGAATTTCACAAGCTGCTGGTGAAACTGGTTTCTCCTCTGAAAAAAGGATAGGAATTACCTAAAACCAAACGTGAAATCTGAAGAGATTTAGTTATTTCCCTCAGTTTTAGCAACGGCCACAAGATGGCACAGGGCCCCTCCGAGTAAGATGCGAATTTGATCCCTGGGGAAAAGGCTTTTCCAAGTTGCCTGGAGGCAAAGGCTTGGCTGAGTGCTTGAAAATGAGCCCCGGGCACACGAGGCCCATGAGACGTGGCCTCTAAGCGTGTCTGGGGCCAGCCGGGCAGAGGGTGACCTGCACCCCGTGTCGCCTTGGCATTCCCAGAGCAGCCCCGCGCCGGGGGCTCCGGCAGTGCCGGGCAAGGTGATCTCCACATCAATGTCTTATTCAAGGGCTCTCTTGGTGCCCCAGCTCTCCCACAGGGCGGGCACATTCCTTGCCAGGCCGGCAGCTGCTTGTGTTTGCTGTGGTGTGGGCAGCACCCAGGGGTCGGGGCCGTGCGGCCGCCCCACGCCCGCTGTCCCTGCCGGTGACCGCCCCACGCCTGCTGTCCCTGCCAGTGACCGCCCCACGCCGGCTGTCCCTGCCGGTGACCGTCCCACGCCCGCTGTCCCTGCCGGTGGCCGCCCCACGCCCGCTGTCCCTGCCGGTGACCGTCCCACGCCCGCTGTCCCTGCCGGTGGCCGCCCCACGCCCGCTGTCCCTGCCGGTGACCGTCCCACGCCGGCTGTCCCTGCCGGTGGCCGCAGGACACGCGGGAGCCAGGGGCAGCTCGGCGTGGCAGCAGACCCGGCAATCCCGGCGCTTTGCGGCGGACCCGAGGGCAGCGCGCCGGCCACCCAAGGCGGTGGCGTTCCCGTCGGTGGCCGCAGCAGTGGCGGCGCTTGCAGCGCTGAAAGGCGGCGGCCGCAGCTGGGCTCGGAGCCGGGAGCTTGGCTTCTGTGTCTCTCTGCTGGTGAGTGACTGCCAGGGTCCCGCCAGCATCCAAACACATTTCCTACACAAATATTTTGATAATGGAAAAGGGCAGGGCAGAGATACAGATAATTCCCTCTGGCTTGCACCACTCTGGGGTGTGCAGTGCTGTGAATCCCTTGTCCTGATGTGGAAATCCAGCCTGTGCTGTGTGGGGCCCTGGCTGGAATTTGCGGGCCGTGTAACAGCCTTGTGAAGACGTTGAACAGATTTCACCCAGCGTGTGCAAAGCTGTCGGGGTGATGCCCTGGGGGGTGTAGGTGGCTGCCCGGGGCTCTTTGCCGGGGTGTGTGCTGGGGTGGAGGGGCTGGCTGGAGCAAACCTGCAGTAACCTCCTGCACTGCTGGTTTAGCTGTTTAACACAACATCACACAGCAAGTCCTGCAGGAAGGATCTCGCGGCTCGTGGTCTTTGGCTTGAAGGGGTAAGTGAGACCCTTGCAGTGATTCCCCTGGACAGCAGCCACAGCCACCAATGCCACTGAAATCAACCGCGTTGCAGCAAATTATCTTTTCTCTCTTACTAAAGATAAGAAAAGTAATCCTCCTACAGGACTAATTACAGCCAGAGCTCCCTTTGTCAGCATTCGAAAAGTTACAATTTACATGAAAAAAGAGGCTTATGTGAATAAAGATTATTATTTTGTACGTGGCTTTCTCTTGTCCCATCTATCCTGATCTCAGCAAATCAGGGTGTAATTAATCACAGAGGATTAAATGTTGCAGGACAAAGACTGGAAAATTCTGTAGAAACAAAACTCTGGTCGACTTAAAATAAACTTGGGTTATCTGTCATAAAGGATGTCTTGCCAGCTCCGCTTCCCACTGCCAGCTCCTCTTGCTGCTCTCAGAAATCAGTGTCATTTCCCCAAAGGCTCAGCAGTCCCACTGCTCTCTGGGTGCTGCCCTGGCTTTGCTTGGCTGGATCCGTGTGGATTTGGAAGCAGCTGCCCGGTTCCTCAGGACATGTGTTGGGAAGGCTGGGGTGCTCTCTGGCCTTGTCCATCCTTGCTTGCAAAACCCTCTTATGGGCCAACCAAGCAGGTGCAGGTTCTGGGCCTCACCTGCTGGGAGCCCTCAGCCCCACTGTGCTGGCTGAGACTGTGACACCTCCGGGTGACCCCTGCCAGAGCTGCACACGGCTGTCTGCCAGGGGCAGCACAACAAACCCTCCTGACCAATAATTTGCCTCATCCCGGATTCCTGGACTCCATAATGCCAAGTACTACACCGGATTCCTTGCCCTCCACTCTTTGGGGTTGGCCAGAGAGGGTAATGAAGATAAGTTTTACCAGGCAGATCAGGCTCAGTTCCTCCAAAAGCCACTCTTCTAACTGCTTGTAATTGAACATTTGATATGTGTGAAGGGTTGTTTGATATTATCACTTTTTTTTGCTGTTGGAGTCCCTGATGATATTTTATCTCTAGTTGCCAAAATAAAATCTATCAGTTAATGAGTTTCCTAATGATTGTGTGATTAAATCCCATGGGAACAATTGCTACTCTTTGCTAGGAATGTGCAGGCTTAGAACAGGCTTTTCTACATAGTCCTTCTTGTTTTTCTAAGTTTTGGGGTTGTGTTTTTTATTTTTTAAAGGCTCTTTTTTAAAAAAATTCATCTTTATAAATCATCGTGTCCTTGTAGGGCTGTGAGCCCCAAAGTGTCTTGGAGATGTACTGGCCCCGAGCTGCAGGCTTTGCTCTCCCAGCCTGGATCTCTCTGCTGACACTCACAGGGTTTCAGATCTCTCTGCAAAACATTGTTCTTGTGGGGTTTATTAGTGCAGACCTGCAGTCTGTGCTCCTCTCCAGCCTTTCAGCTTCCCCAAAAGATGGGGTGTGGTGGAACAGGTGAACACAGCACTGCGGTCCTTATGGAGCCAGGAGAGCTGAGAGGAAGCATCCTCCTCCATGCCAGGGAAGGGGTCTGGGGAGGAATGTGTGTCTCGGGGAACCTGGAAATTAAACATGATGGATATCAAACTGTAAAAAATATTTTAATTTAGCACTGAGGGCAAAGAGACACCAAAAAGACAAAGAAAAAGCAAAATAAATTTATTGCTCGAGGTATTAAAGCCAGTAATGTCTGTCTGAAAGACAACCTGGTAGAGAAGCAGGATGTTCCCTGTACAAAAATCTCAAGGGGAATAAGGGATGGGCTTGGGCTGGTTGGAGTCAGTGGCCTCTGCCCTCTCCCTGTGGGCCGGGCAGGCATGTGCACGGCAGGGAAAGCTCCTGCAGCAGAGCCCGAGGGCTACAGAAGAGCTGTGATATGAAAGGGATCCCTGGGATGCCCTGCTGTGGGAAACATATCCTAGGAAATTGGTCACCGACACATCCGTTCAGAAATGTTCTTGTCTCAAACATCAAATCATACTTTCTCCTGGGGTTTTTGTTGGGGTTTTTTCCTTGTTTTTCTCCTTATGTGCCTGGTACAGAAGTGCAAAATTCATGGTTCCCAAACAGTTTCTGGTCTACCAGCAGCCTTCACCACACGAGGCCTCTGGTCTGTCCTCTCCCCCAGTGCCCCAGCAGGGCTTTGTGTTGCTGTTTAGCCACCAGTCCCTGTGGCAGTGGCAGCTGGACGTGTTTTGGGACGCAGAAAGTGTCGCTGCTCCGCTCTCAGGCACTGGGAGCCCCCAGCATGTGCAGCAAGGCTGCACTGGAGGCAGCCCCAGCACATCAGTGTGGGGAGATTCTGGCATTTACAGCAGTTTGTTGCACTATTTGCCCTATGCTGAGTCACAAGAGAAGGTGGATAATAAGCTGTGGGAACAAAGAAAAAGCTTAATGACTTTTTCTTGATTTTTTTTCAAGGCCTATTAAGGCTCCTGGGATGTGCTGAAAGCCAGAGAGGTCCCTGTGCTCTGCACATTACAGACATTTCCAGAAATTATTTTTTTTTCAGAACTGGGCAAGGGCAAATACAGAGGAGTCTCTCAGCCATCAGATGCTGCAGGTGCACATGAAGCTGCCCTACTGTCAGAGCCGTGGGTGCCCTGAGAGCAGCACAGCCCTGGCTCCTGGCAGGACAGCGCTTGGAGCTCGGGGGGCACTGCCTGGGAGTGACTCCCTAAAAAACCTCCCTGCTGCCAGCTACATGAGGCCATTTAGTAGATTACCAAACTACCCACTCACCTCTTTGCATTCCTGGCTGCAAAACCTGGGTGAACACACTGCCCCTGTCCTCTTTGAAGGGTGCACAAGTGCCACAGCAAAGGTTATGGGGTAGGTGATGAATAACCAGGGTGTCCTGGGGCACTCAGCCAGACCCCGAGAATAATTCTGGACCTGCTGCTTAAATTTGCTTTGTCCAGCTGCAAGTATTTAAAAAGTCCTTCAGCAGGTCTTTGTAAATGACGCCCTGGTCCCAGGTCCCTGCTGTGCCATGGGTCCTGCTGTCACCAGAGCAGCCCGAGTTTGAGATGTCACACTCACTGCTCTCATAAATAACCAGCTCAAATGGTCGAAATAGAGGCCTGAATTACCCTACAGCTTGGTGTCATTCATACCTGATCCTTGTAGTATTGAGGGGACATCTGCCAGACAGACCTTAATACCACAAATGAGCCCATTTCCTCTCTCAGGCTGCATTAACAATAATTTAATCATCAGTTTCCCCAGCCAAATTTAATACTGGTGTCAGCAAAGCACTTTAACCGAAAGTCCCAAAGCTGAGCTTCAGCAGGGACAGAGCCCAGCACTGCTCACAGGGAAGGCTGCTTGGGCTGTGCTTTGACTCACCATGGTGATGCCAGGGTCTTCAGAACCGGGAATTTTAAACCCCCAGTTGTTTCAGGCAGGAATTACTTTTACCTTGCAGGTGTAGCACCTAAAAGCAGCCTGCACCAGGTTGAGCTTCGTGTGCTCCTGCACTGGAACAGGGGCCTCCCTCCCTCCCAGGGATGGGCTCAATCTTTCCCTAGAGAGGGGATTGAGGCCGTGAGAGCTGCAAGTGCTCAAATGTCAAGAGGAAATATCACTGTCATGAGGATCTGCCCACACAATGTGGGGCTACTCTGAATTTTAGAGTGGGTACAAACTCTTGCACTTAAAAACTGTCTTATCTGGAAATGATGATACAAAGTTAAAACATGACCTTTAGACACCTAGTTCAGACACCATTTCCCCTATCACCTTCTGGTCACCTCAGGTGTTAGAGCATCCAGCAGGGTAATTACAAAAATAGTATTAAGTCCTGGCAGAGACACTACAAATTGGCTGAGAGAAAATGGAGATTGATCGCTGTTTAGAGGAAAAACATCA
Source organism: Pomatostomus ruficeps (assembly GCA_013400735.1). NCBI lineage: Eukaryota > Metazoa > Chordata > Aves > Passeriformes > Timaliidae > Pomatostomus > Pomatostomus ruficeps. Next base: position 35,324 of record VYZT01060771.1, on the reverse strand, counting down.
CAGTGATCTGCAATCAGGAAAGCAAATCAAGCAGAGATTTCCTATGACTAAAGGTTTACAGTGAAATTAATGCAATTGAATGGAAGAGAAAGGAGGAACCATGACTGGTTTCATTAAACACACAAGCAAATTGAGCAAATAATTTCTTCCTTGCTCCCTGTTTCTTTCCCTGAGAGGACATGGTTTTGCTTGGATTTACTGGTCCTGGGTATTTCTGTTTGAGGATCTACATCTGTCTGGCTGATAAACTGTCACTCTGAGTTCATGTTAGTGTGAGAGGCACCAGAAAACAGCTGTGGAGCAGCAGGTCACAGAGGTGTGGGTGCAAGGGCAGAGTGGGTGCTGGAGGTACCGGCCCAGCACCCCATCCTGCTGTGCCCAGAGGCCCCCTCTATCCTCAGCCTGGTTTATTCACTGCTCCAGCCCTTCAGCACAGGGGATAGGAGGGAAATTCCCCAATGTGGCTGGTGGTGAGCTCCCTGAACACACACAGGTTCACAGGGCTGAGGTGGGCAGGTCTGGGCTCACAGCCACGCAGGATCAGCATCCTCCTTCTTGTGGCGATGGAGGGTTATGGGCACATTAATATGAACTGTGTTTAGGCACCCCAGGACTTCAATAAATCAAGAGAAAACTCTGTCACCTTGCAGCAAACTGGGAAATAGCTTTAAAAATTAGTGGAGGTGAGTCACGGAGGGTTACTTCCTGTGCCTGCAGGTTTGTAAACCTAGGGGTCTAGGAGGCAAAAAACAAACATCCCATCTCATTTGTGTCATGTGCCTTCTGGTAATATCAGCACAAGAGGCTGATTTTTCCTTGACCTTTTACTTCAGGGAGGAAAGGAGAACTATCAGATGAGAAGTTTCATCGGAGTGTGGGACACACCCTACTGTGCTCAAGGCCATGGTGAGTAGAGTGACTGACATCTCCATCGAAATGCCAAAAAGATACTGATGCAGTGGAAGAAATGAGGCAATTTCAGGGGCTGTTGGATTTCAGCAATAGTCTGAAATTGCATCAGCAACTTAGAGCAGCACACATATCCCCAGAGGTTCCTGCTCAGCGTGACCCAAGGGGTCACAGCCTGCTCTCTGTAAGGTATTGTGTTAGAGGGTGAGTTTGGACAGTGCATTTCAGGCAGCAGCAGCAGCAGCAGATTCGCTCAGAAGTCTCAGGTTTCAGGTGGAGATTTCTCAGGGCCTGCTCTGCGTGCAGCAGTGGTGACATGGACAGCAGGTGCATCCCAGCAAGTAACCCCAAAATGTTCCCTCTCCAATGGGCAGCACTGCTCTGCTGGGAGAGGGGCTCAGAGCCCCAACCCTTCTCAGGGCTCTGGAAGCAGCTGGACGAGTTGATCACATCACTGTACTTCAGCGTCCTGCTGGATAAACAGGTCAGGAGACACCTGTGTTCCTTCTTAAGGACCAACCTCCCACAGGAGGTCTTCTCCAAAACAACCAATGCTGCAATAAATGAGTATTTTAAACTGCTGAAAGTATTTCAGCCATTAAAGCTGGGGAGAGGTAAAGGGCAGGGACCCAAATAAGGGTAAAGGGGCCACTGTCACTGCTGCAATCACCAAACTTGGGCAGGTCTAGATGTCACCGAGTAGCACCAAGGGAAGCCCTGCCTTACACAGGCATGAGAAGGCGCATGGCTGTTTATGTGCAGGCTCAGGGGCTGTATCTGTGACATCTGGAATATGCATTGTGGTCAGATATCTGCTCAAAGGAGCTGGGGGGAAATTTGCAGCTTTTCTGAGTCAGAAGCTGTGGTGAAAGGCTGTCGCACAGGAGGAAAGTAATGGAGCAAAGCAGACACAGACCCAGACACCAAATGAACTTTGCAGTTAGATGGGATCCAGCACAACTTTATGGGGTTCTCATTTTTCCCTCCTCATGTACACCCTGATGCCCTGAGCTCACTGCTCTGCACAGCCCCTGCCCGCTCAGTGCTGGGAAGGGGAGCAGCCACTGCCACCATATGGGGCGTTTTCTGGCCAGTTTTTCTGCCCAAGTTTTGTTTCTTATTTTCCTAGAGGTCTGGAAATGGGAGGCCCATGGAAAGCCTGTGCATGCTGTCAGAGCTGTCAGTGTTGTCAGGGTTCTGTCTCTGGCATGGGGCCAGGGGGTTATAAGTGTCGTGCTGTATCGAATTCTTACCATTGATGAGTGGTTGGATAACAGAGTGATTAAGTAAGAGTGAAAATGCCTTGGTTTAAATCCAGGGCTCTCTGTGGGTGCACAGCTTTACATGTGTTTTAACTGTGAGATGCTGAAAGCCAAGATGTCCAAGCTCAAAACTAAATTCCAGTGTCAGAGACTGGAGCTGACCTTACCAAACCACTTTTTCCCTGCTTCATGTCTGTGCAAGTGAGAAATATGCACATCTCAGAAGTGTGCTTTGCAGCCGAGCTCATGTTCTTTGCTCTTGTGTTTTATTCTCTGAGCACAGTGTGTCAGCACAGCCCTGCCCAGGGGAAAGGTTAAGGCCTGAAAAGCAAAGCACACACGACCAATTTACTGTTTTACTCTACAAGGCAGCCCTGCAGAGGTTACGAATCAATCCCATCACTAACATATTGTCTTTTCTATAACTGCACAGGCAGATCTATGGCTCATGCCACCCAGCAGGATCGGGCTGGTGTCATTTGCTTTAAGTCCTGTTATTCCAATGGCCCAGTGTAATCATGTTGGTGCTCAGTAGCATGCCCAGGAAGGCAAAGCACATTTGTCATCGTTAGCTGGCTGCCCTCTGTCCCCAGGGCTTTGGAGCTGTTGACAGATCTTGTGTATCTCTGGTAGGGAACAAGTATTTAGCCACTTCATCCTTGAAGAGGATTGATCTTCACTGGAACAGGACAGGTGCTTGCAGTGTAACCTTCGTGCAGGAGAGGTAAACCCTCTGCCCAGGTCCTTCAGGGACCCTCCACTAAACCCGGTTCCAGGTTTCCACCTCCCCCTGGGTGCTGAGGAGCGGAGCCCAAGCCCTGCCAGGCAGCAGAGGCTGTGTGCAGGCAGTGCCCTGTGCCGTGCTGTGACACAGATGCTTTATCAGCCATCACCACTGTATCGCTTACCAGGCTGCCACACGGCATTTTGCATTTTCATGCTGTTCTGCCGCCTTTGTGTGTGGGGCTTATGTATCCAGCAGAAAAAAGGGTGAGTTTCTGACAAGCAGTTATGAAGAAGAAATCAAAATGTAACTCCTTGGCATGATTATTCTCTGCCCAACTTCCCTTTCTAGCCAGTTAGCTCATTTGCCTTCTGGAATACGGCATCAAAGGGTGAAGGAGCTATTACCAAATTTCCATTGATTAAAGTTATTATTAAATGGTATTTCTAAATTTACTTTCAGTTTCAGGAAACGGAAACAGATTTAATGTAACAGCATCTTTTTGGTACAGACTCCTCACCACCTTTCCAAATGAGGTGAGACAGAGACGAATCTAATTTATCACCTCTCCTTTGCCAGGTTATTTCTAGTTCTTAAATGAGGGGATAATTTTCTTCCTGAAAGTGTGTGTTTATGGAGCACTATTTTTCCATGTACTTCTGTGGACCCTCTGATGGTTTTCCTGCCTCCTGCAGCAGAAGTTTCCCAGTTTAATGATGTATTGGGTCTGGGTGGCCGGGCATGTTCATAAAGGCAGGAACACTTGGGGCTGTGGGACCCTGACGGGTGGCTGAGGAGGGCTGGGGGTGTGCTGGCAGCCACCCCTGCTCTGGGGAAAAGGGGACAGCAGCCATGGTGCCAGGCCCCCGTTTGCAGGGCTGGATGCAGTGGTAAGGGCTGGGTGTGTGTCCTGTAGAAAATGCCCCCACAAGGGGCAATGGAGACATTTCTGAAAGGGAGAAACCTCCGAGCAAAGCTGCTCATTCCCATCCACATTCAGGAAAAACAAAATGTAATGGGGTTTAGAAGACAAGTGGAAAAATAAGCAGGAGAAAAATGGGTGATGAATCCAGTGAGTTTTAGGAACACTTTTATTTCAGGAAACCAGGATATACACATTTCAGCCTGATCTATGCTAGAAATGCTTAGAAAACTAAGAACAAAGCAGTCCTATAGTCAAAGTCCAAAATATAAGCCAAAGCCTCTAACACATATGTACTACATTGCAGGAGTGATGCTCAGAGGCTGGAAGAGCCTCTGTCCAAATGCAGAAATGGGGAGGATAACCACAGGCAAATTAGAGACTGCTGGTGAAAGCTGAGGATAAATTGATTTGCTCTCCTGGGACTAGACGAGGTCAGAGCATGGGTTACAATTACCAGAGCTACTTCCACTCTGCTCTGTTGCTTCCCATTAGCAAATCCCTTTTTTGTTGTTGTTTTGTTGTTGCTGTTGTTGTTGTTGTTGTTGTTGATTGTCTTGTGGTTGAGGGAAAGTGATGGGAATCTGGTGGAGCTCTTGAAACATTAGATATCTCCACTCAAGCACAGGGCACTCAGAAACAAATGATTCTTAGAGACGGAGAGAAAGAGAGCAAAAGGGAGTTTTTCATCTCAGGAAATCAGTAATTTGAGCCTATAGCTTCAACATAATGAGGCTGGATAGGCTGAAGTGCAGCCTGAAGAACACCAAGGATTTGATCCAGGATGTGCTGGTCATACATAAAATTCATTCAAAACAGAGGCTCCTGTGGGATGTATTTGTAGAGCGTTGTAGGGAGGTATTGCTGCAGCCCACCCTGAATGAAGCATGGCTGCCTGTACAAACACTGCAATCCTTAGCCTGTCTTTGTTTTCCTCCTTCTTGGGCATGCAAATATAAACTGTAAATAAATTAAGATTTGAATTTGCAATATTAATGAAGGCGAAGACTTTCCACACTCAAATGATTGCGTAATGAAGTGACCTTTCAAATTGATTATGTAGGAAAGAGATGTTCACGGTTGAGGAAGGGGAAGGAGAAAAAAACCCAAACCGAGTTTAAGAGCGTTTGTGCCTTACTGTCATGGAAAAGGTGGTGCCTTCAGAGGTTGTCCAGGCTGGCTCGTGAAGGTTTGCAGCATCCCACGTAGCTGTTGCCCCTGTTTCACACCACAACCAAACCCACTCTGTTTAGTGTGCTCTGTTTTAACGAAACACAAACAGATGTCATCTCTGTCACTTGAGCATCTCCCAGCACTGAGATTTGGTAGGAGACAGGTGAAAAATGCCAGGTGCTCAGGAAGACCCAGCATGAGCAGCCTTCTCCTGTCTTCCATGGGGGAACGAATGCTTCTGTCCAGGCTGGACACTGCTGCAGGCCGGTGCCACTGTCACAGACTGACCTTCTCCCAGTGCTGCTTGACTGCCACCACCCCAGAGGCCCTCTATTGCCACGTCTTTGTGTCCCTGGCCCCTTCCAGTGGTGGAGCTCATCAGTCCTGGGAGTATGGTCAGTCTGTATCCATCCCTGTCCCACACCCATGGTTTTTTCTCCCAGCCACCCCATCATTCTGCCTTACATCCCTCTTTGGGGCTCTTTCCTCCATCACCGCCTCCAAATCCGCAGTTCTCACCTGCCCCTCTCCCTCTCTGCCATGGAACACTGCTCCTTCCCTCCTCTCTCTTCCACAGGCTGAGTTCCATCTCCTGCTGGCACTGGCACTTTTTAGTCCCCACCATCACCTGCAGCCCCTGCAGATCATGGTGGCACTTAAGGCTGCATCAACACTCTTCAGCAAGATGATTAAGGGACTGGAATATCCCTTGTATGAGGAGATGCTGAAAGAACTGGGACTATTCAGCCTGGAGAAGCCTCTCAAGGATCTGATCCATGTGTATAAACACCCAATGGCAGGGAGTAAACTTTTTTTAATGTTTAAACAGGCTTTCCGATATTTCAGTTTGTGCCTTTTGCCACCTGCCCTCTCCCTGACACTGCTGAGAGGACAAGAGGCAGAAGGTGCAAACTGAAATATAGGGAAGTCTGTTTAAACATTGAAAAAGTTTAGTCTCAGAATGATCAAGCACTAGAACAGGTTGCCCAGAGAATGTGTGGACATATCCTTTGAGCTATTCAAAACCAAACTGGACACAGCCTCAGACAATGGCTCTGAGCCAGGGGTTGGTGGAAACCTTAGGAGGTTCCTGCCAGCCCCAGTGACTGTGAACAAAGCCATCACCACGGGCTCTAACTCAAAAACAACTCACAGCATCAGCCCCTCTGGCAAATGCAGCTGCAGCTACCACTGGCCAACAGCTCCAACCACCTTTATTTGTGGCTCTCTTCACACAGGTCTTTCCTCTCCTTAAACACCTGCCATGACCATCCTGTCCCTCTTTCACACTGTGACCCAAAGAGCCACTGCAGCATTTCATGTCACCATGCATCCCTGCCCTCTTCCTCCACAGCGCCTTCCAAATGCCAGATGCTATCTGAGGGTCTTATCAGCGTGTGGTTCAGAGATATTTGACGTGGTTCCTGCCCTGCACACTGATTGTTCCTCCTGCAACAGGCACACCCAGGATTTGGATGCCTGTTTGCCTCCTGAGGGCTGCGATCAGCACGCACATCTCTGTGGTTGTAGGATGGTTGCAAGCTGCACAGGCCTTGTGGTGGAGCAGAGTGAGTGAGTTCCTTATCTTCAGGATCCTGTGCCTGGCCCTCTCCCCTGCACAGCCTCATTTGACACGGTGCTGCAGCTCTTCCTTTGCCTGGTGCCACCTGGTGTCACCTGAGCCAGGGACACGCGGGCCATGCCGGCATCCTGCTGTCCTTCACTCACCACAGCAGTGCCCGAGAGCCCGAGCTCCAGAAGCTGCTTCTCTTGTCCCACAGCTCCCAGAGCCAGGAGAGCACCCACTGGGCTAACTGAGGAGCAGCCAACCACCACGTGCATCCCTGCAAGGCAGCAGTGCAGCAGCTGGCCAGGCACCAAGGGTGAGTGTGCAGCAAGGCAGGCCTCACCAGCTGGAGAGCATGCTAATTACTGACACCAATTAAACAGTCCATTAACAGCTCTGTCTGCCCCCTCCACTTCTGTCAGTGCAGAGTTTGACAAGTGAAGCTCTCTGCCACCCACGCGAAATGCCAAGGCCTTGGTTTAGCTGCCAGCAGAAGCTCTCTGGTGGTTTGGCTGTGCCTGTGCTCAAACAGGAGTGGGAGCCAGAGCCCTGACACTGACCCCATCACAACCCTCTCCTGCTCCATCCATGCCCCAGCACCAAACCCAACCCAAGGGACCATTGGAGTGTAGCATGTGAGGAGGGCTGGGGAGGCTTTCTGCAGCCTGGGGAAAGCCCACATTATGTGCCAAGCTGCTCCGTGTGCCCATCTCTGTGCCCACCTCCATGCCCAGAGCTGTGCAACCACGACTCACCTCGACACTCAGGGGTACCTCCAGCTGCATGGGGCGATCCACACCAGATATTGCACCTTCTTGGCTTTGCTTAGCTTAGATTTCAGCACAGCATTTCCAATCCCCAGTGGCTGAACATCACTGCTAGCCACAGAACACACCCTTTTAGAAAGTGCCAAGTGGTGAGGCACTCACTGTAAAGTGTTGCCACCATTGATTTGGCCAGCAGATTGGCATTCAAAACCTAATCAATGTGAAATCTGCTGTTACGCAGGAAGAGGAGGTGCCATGGAAACCCTCAAGTACCAGGGAGCTGCTGGCGCCCGGCACTTGCCCTGCACAGGCAGCCCGTGCCCGTTCTCAGCCCCACCACTGGCCCCGCTCGTCCTGCCCGGCCTGTGGGGCTGCACAGACCTGCATGCCCTGCCCTGGGTGGCACCTGCTGCTGGCTTTGGCACATTAAACCTTGCAGGTAACATCCCTTTGTTTCCTCCTCTCTTGCTGTCTGTGAACAGCTGGTCAGGGTCCTGCTGTGCCTGGGGGGAGGCAGAGGAGCTTTGAGCGTGGTTTCTGCAGGGCAGCGAGGTCCCTGTGAGGCAGGAGGCCATGGGGTAGGTTGTGATCTCTGAGCCTTTCAGTTTCTGTTCTTGCTCCAAGGTATTCTCTGGGTACTTTACCTGGAATATCACAGCAGCTGAGAACTGGAAGTTAATTTATCCCAATATGGGAAATGAGTGATTCTAAGAGATTTTTTTTTTTGTCTAAGAGAACCCCTTCCAGGGTCTATCAAAGCAGATCATAGTTAAAGTGACCACATTACAGTTTTCAAGGGATGCAGCGGTAGATGAGCCTGAAAGAACACAGGTTTCCAAAAAGAAGAGAAAAAAGTGCCATGCCTTAGATCCCTGCATTTGAGACAGCTGTGAACAGCAGCAAGGTTGGAGCAGGCACTTTGCAGATTTCTTTATGCTGTTTGGAAACAGAGAGGAAAAGCCCCTCACCTCAGTGCCGTGGCAGGGCCCTCTCCTGGTTCTCCTCTGCCACAGGGGCAGTTTGCCTGCTGACTCTTTCTGGCCATGCCCAGGGCCTGCCAGCAGTGCTGATTCATTAACACCTCTGGGAAGTCCTGCCCTGTCCAGCTCTATTCTCCTACCTGTGCTGCATCTTCATGAAATATTTGCTGAGAGCCGCCCATTCCATTTATAGGAATGTTGGTGGCAATCAGGGCTGTGCCATGGAGATGGCAGGTCTGAGGGCAGTTGATGCAGAAGGTGTTGTGCTGTACCCCACGCTTCACCCCCGTTTTCCTTCTTCCTCTCCTGCTCAGTTCCAGGTCCCTTCCCTCGCCCACCATGGCTCCCGTGCTGTTCTCAGTCATTTCACCCACCATATTCACCCTTCAGCCCCTGGTGCCTGCTCACTTCTGAGCTCCCTGCAGAAGGAAGGAGGAGGATTTTACATTCAAGACTCCCCATTCAATGCAGCTGCTTTCCCGCTGGACAAACACTGGATGCAACCACCACAGTGCTGCTGCAACATCCAGTGTGCCTTCTGCCTCTGCCTTGCCTCTCTTCCTCCAGCCTCTCTGTTCAGGGGCTGGCAGAAGCCTCCTGCTTCTTGAGCTGCTGGAGGACACAAGCCCAGCCCTGGCCTTCCTCCCCAGATGGTCACAGCTTCTGTGCTGAGGGACAGTTGCTGCCCAGCTTTCCCCAGCCTATGGTGGGGCAAGCAGGACACCCTGCACAGTACTGGTGACCTTGTCTGTTGAGCCCCAGCCCACTCCTGCTCTTCCAGCAGCACCAAATGCTGCTTCACAGCTGTCTCCAGCCTGTTATCCCAGCTGTAAATTGCTGCTTAGCCCCTCTGATGCTGCAGGCTTTTCATCTACCCCACATTAAGCATTTCCAGCAGCCACAGGATATTCTAGCTTGTCAAGCTGCATCTCTTTAAAGATTTTTTTTTGCTCAGTCATATCCTATCAGCACTTTTTGGCCTGCTTTAAACTTTCTACTCATTTCCTCCATCCTCCTCCCACCTTCTGGCCTGCCTTGTGAGCCCTGCTGCTGGGGACTGCACTGGGCCAGGCCTGCAGCTCCAAAGGCAGCACTGGCCAGAGCCCTTCCATGCTGCAGAGCCCAGCAATGGGGTTTGCCTCTGTTGTACCTCTGCAGAGGCTGCTGCTGGCACTGCAGACCAGCACTGCTGCTGGCACTGCATTCCAAGGCAATGGAAAGAAACCTGGGCACCAGTGGAGCTGTCAGACTCGTGCCTCATGCAGTCAGTGACCATAACCAGTGACAGATCCCTGCTGCTGCTTTCCATAGCTCGGAGAGGTTTTCCTCAGGGGACAACTGTCCCCTTCCTCCCAGGGTACAGGCAGTGAGCACCAAGCCTCTGTTAGGAAACCCAGACCTGAGTGTACAAGGACCGGGAGAGACACATCAGTGTCTGCTGTTACTCGAGACGCTTATACATCCCCCCATCAACTGAGTTATTTGTGTATTTTTCAGTCCTTTCAGAAGTGAATTCTGATTTGCAGGCAGTGCCCTCCCCAGCTGGCCACAAGGTCTGCATTGCTGATAGAGGCAAATAACTGCTTAATCAGGCAGAGTGTCCCTTCCCACATTTCTGAAAGCAATGGGATTTCACCAGATCCCTCCCTGCTTCGCTCTCTTATTAGAGTGGTAAAAAACTTATTTTATATTGAAAGTTTTGGGAGGTTTTCCGAAGTGCATTTAGATGCAAGCAGAAATCCAGTAACAGATACTCAGAATCACCAGTTCGGAGAATTGTTCCACCTGCTTGTCACATGAAGCCACTTTGCACAGGATGGGGTCTGATGAAAGATGATTTTTATCAGCCCATGAACTCACACTCTTCACACAACCAATACTCTTGCAAAACATCTTGCAGCCAGTGTGACAGGGGCTCAACAACTGCTGCTTACAACATGGATTTCTGAGGGTGGCTGGATGCCAGCCCGGAGCAGGAGCCATCTGAAACAGCCCTTAGTGGCCAGTTCCTTGCTCGGCAGTGGTGTTTCCTCTTTCAGATCTGGCTTTCTGCTTTCCATCTGCAGACTCTTACTCTCTCCTGGAACACAGGGGTTTAAAATCAGGTTACTCCTTCCATCCCCCATTCCCCTCCTGGCAAGGTGGAGAGCAGCACACCTCACTCTCTCCCTCAGGCTTTCAAGCATGCCTTTGGGAAAGCAGGAACGCAGATTCAGCTGTTTTCCTCAGCCTAGAGAAAGAGCTCCAGGTTCACAAAGGTCCAAAGGCTCAGAAACCTTCTCAGTTAGAGGCAGAGCATGAGGATGTCTATCATGTGACATCTGCTACGCACTCCCAGCCCTTCACCCCCCCATCTGAATCCAAAGCCAGCAGAACTGATGGAAGAGCTTTTGCTCATGGGTTGTGTTGGGCTTTAGTTTTGGTTGCTGCAATCCCTGCCTAGCTCAACACCAAGCTAAAGGTAATTTTACTTTATCTGCACAGCTTGGCTTAAGGAATTGGTGTTCACATTGTCACAGGATGTGCCCACTGTCTCTGGAGGCTCTTCTAAGTGCCATTGTGCCTCCTGCCCTCACACATTTCAAGATCTCCCTATTTAATAAAGGCTGTCTGCCATGTCCTATTGGAAGTGTACCTTGAGATATTTACTCATAATCTGAGTGAATATAAACAAAGCCTGACAAAGCATGCCAAAGGATGACACAAGTTGACTGAGAAAGACAGCTCTGTAAAGCTCAAATTCACATTTTTAACAAAGGATGTATGTACTTAAATGTGCTTTTTTTACAGCTACTAAGAGGTCTTACCATGTCTTTTCTCATTTCAGGTCTCAGAACATCACACAACATCCGTAACTCAGGACAATGAATGTGTCCAACAACTGCAGCACCACAAATCTGGAACCGCATCACCATGTTCGCCTCATTGAATATGTTCTGTACAGCCTCATTTTCTTTTTTGGAGCACTATTTAATAGCCTTGCCTTCTGGGTGTTCTTCTGCAAGATGAAGAAGTGGACAGAAACCAGGGTGTATGTAATCAATTTAGTCTGTGCAGATTTCTCTGTCATCTGCACCTTGCCTTCCATGGTTTATTTGCTCTGGAATAAGTCAGCCCGAGGGGAGCTCTGCCAGTTCATAGAGGCGATGTATTTTATCAACATGTTAGTGAGCATCTACATAATTTCCTTCATCTCCATTGATCGATACATTGCCATAAAGTACCCCTTGAAAGCCAGGGCCTTCAGGTCCCCATCAAAGGCTGCCCTGCTCTGTGGGACTCTGTGGGTCCTGGTGATCACCAGTGCCACCGTCCAGCTCTGGCAGAGACATGCAGCTCTCTGCTTCCAGACCTACGTCCCCATGCCTGCTGCTCTCACCCTGCTGGCCTTTTTCTTCATTTTCACTCTCCCATTAGCAACCTTGACCTTTTGCTCCACAGCAGTCATCAGGAACCTCAAGAAACATCTGAACGCGAATTCACCGGAGGAGAAATCAATCCAGAAGGCCATATACGTCATTTATGCAAATCTGATTGTATTTCTGATATGTTTTCTGCCATCCTACCTTGGGCTACTTGTCAGGTTCATCATGGAGAGTGTTGGAGCTCCCTGTTTCCTGCTCTGTGTCATGGAGAACTTCTCCACCGTGACGAGGTGCATTGCCACGTCCAACTGCTGCCTCGACAGTGTCTGCTACTACTTTGTCACCAGGGAGTTCCATGAAGTCTTTCTATCGCCCAAACCCAGCACCCCAAAAACAGATGCAACCCAGCCCTTGCAGATACAGACCTGCTAAAGGGAAACGGGGAACAAAACCCACCTAACCCACCCCCACCCACAACATCTGCAACATAAAGAGGAAATACAGCTTCAGTGCTATTGGGATAACTACTGCTCTTTTTATCCAGTAAGCTCGTTGTCAGGTTTAGCGTTACTAAGTCAACTCCCATTTATACTCCATGTTTCTGTTAAACCAATAGGTCACAGAGATGTGTAAAAGTGTGTACGTAATCACTAAGTGTTAAAACGCCTCCATTCCAGCACCTACTTGTTACTCTTACAGGAAGACAGGTGAGCCAGGTACCTCTTGTTCCAGTTAATTCTGCAGCTAAAGTCAATTGATCCTTATTAGCAACATGTACAAATGTATATATAATATTTTGTCTCATTGTGTATTTCAGGTTGTTTGCATTATTAAAATAATCCAGTTTATATTTATCCTATTCCTTTGTCAGGTTGGGTGGGGTGGGTGTTCAGGTGGTTCTGGCATATTACTAAATACATGTCCCTACAAAACAGCATAGACTCTCCTGACCTCCTTCCCCTTCAACTCAACAGGTCAGACAGGAGTGAAGGAACACTTTTGGGATGAAAGCAACATTTGTCCAGTGCCATAAAGGCACAAAGTCCAGATTTCAGAGCTGAGTCCTCTTGCCCACTCCCCTGCGGCTGCTCAGCTGAGCCCTGGCACAGCGACACCTCCTCAGAGCAGCCGTCCCTGCAGGGCTGTTCCTCCCACCCACAGGGAGGCCCTTTTACTGCTGCCGTGGCATTTGCCACCCTTGCACTGCTCTTCCCTGGTTTTGTGTTGTGGCATCAGGCTGTCCCCCAGGGTCACCACAGCTCAGGCTCAGAGCATCACCCCCCAGCCGAACACAGCTGGGGCTGGGTTTCCACAGCCTGCCCACATTGACACCCCGAACATTTCCATCAGGGAAATGTATTTTTCCATGAGTCAGCAGCCTAGAAAAGTCAGGGGAGAGAGGAAGTGGATAAATGCTCCCTAAAACTGGGTTTTTTTCTTTCTGAGTACTGAAAAATCTTCAAAACGACACTGAGCTCTGCCCCAGCAATGCCCACAGTGTTCCACCAGACAGTGTGGGGGAGTTTTTCCTGCCCATAAACACAACTTCTGCTGTGACCTACATCTGTCCTCAGTGAGCCCACAGCTGATGCTCGATCTGCTGTTGTCACCTTTGAGACCATGAGCTCCAAAGACAAGAATTAATGGGACAAATCCTGAGGGAGTGAGTCAGTCTGGCTCCTGTCAACTGACTCACAGAGATGGGATTGCAGCTGCTGTAGGCAGTGGACAGCAAAAGCCATTCCAGTGTCTGTGAAATACCACTGGGACACGCTCCTAACCGTGTTCCTAAAGGTCCCAGCACCTCACTGCCACACTGCTGTGTCCTGCCCATGCCTGGTGGGCAGTGATGTCCTCACCAGCCCTGGTTTCCCCGCGATGCTGATGAGCAGCAGCGTTACACCCCTGGGTGCCGGGCAGAGCGTGAGCCAGCCCATCACATCTGTCACCTTGCTTGTAAAAACACCGAGGAGCAGCGCGCTGGGTCCCTGGGCTCACTGTCACTGGGTGCACCTACTGACCCCTCGGAAAGGTCACTGGCCCCACCCAGGGCACCCCCTGCCACCGCACCAGAGGCTGCACAGCCTGCCAGGCTCCCTGGGGAACCTTCTGCTGCCAGAAAGGCAATTTGCAACCATTATGGGTTTTATTTCAGAAATTGTTTTCCCATGGCCGAAAAGATTAAATTTTAATTGCCGGTTTGTGTGAGGCGAGGAGGGGGAGCACATTTCTGCGTGGAAAAACTGACGGTGAAGCATTGAGCTGCTGGGAGCGGGACAACAGAGGGCACCAGAGCCTCCCTCTGCCTGAGAAGCAGGGGATAAACGGAGCTCTCCTGGAGTGCACGGGTTCATTGCTGGGTTCCAGCACTGCTGGACAGCTGTGGCTGCCACAGAGCTCCTTCCCGGCCAAGACACTGTGTGCGCCCTGCAGCCTTCCTGAGGACTGAGCCCACCCGTGGGCCTCGCATGGAGCAGGTAATGGCTTTTCCTTCTCCCATCCCGGTTCGTGGCAGCGTGCTCTGCTCGGTCCTTCAGGGTGGGCTTCCTCACCTCCTGCCAGGGCTCCTGCTGGCCAACACATGGCTCAGGCAGCACTCGGCGCCCCGGTTTCCTCCTGCTTTCTCAGCTCCTCTGCCTCGTTGTCCTGCAGCTCCATGCCATTCAGGGGGGTCCTTGTCCCTTGCTGCAGTTCCCCATTAGTGCTCCTTACCTTGCCACCTCTTCAAGCTGTGATGTCCAGCCCCGTGGGCTCAGCTGCTCCTCAGGCCAGTGGTGAGCAGGCAGAGTGGCTTTTTCACTGCAAGGTGACCACAACAGGCTGCCAGGGAACAGCTGCAGGGTAGGCTGAAACCACAGAGTGGCCAAAACCTATGAGGCTGAAAGCCCAAGAGCGCTAGGACAGTGGCTGTATGTTAGTTCCTCCATATACGCTACCCTAAAAATGACTGTACGCCTGTGGTTCAGTATTGCCATACCAGTCCTGGGGCTAGGGCAGGTGTGCTTTCCTCTGGGGTTGCCAGATCTGTCTCCCAATCCTGGACACTAATAACTGTTCACTTACTTCATGCAATCATATATTTTCACTACAATTTACATGTTGATGTCTGGAAGCTGCTGACTTATAAGGCAATGTATTTGTAAGAGATTGTAGGAATGTGGGCATTTTCTGTGCCTGGCTCATTGTAAACACTTCCTTTATGAGCTGCACACAAAGTCTGATTCATCCTCCTTGCTGGTGGCGAACGCCCTGAAATATTTAAAGTAAGAGCAGGGGACAGTCTAAGTTCTCGGATTCAAGTTTTCTACCCTAGAAAAATTTTGGCTTCCTACTTTTGAAGGCTGAGATCAGACACATGTGCTCACTCTCCCTTCTTTCTCTGGAAGCCTGTTACCTGCTAGGGCTGGTTGTATCCCTGCTGAGCTGTTCCTCCCCAGCAGAGGAGGAGATCTGTGCTCGGGGGCAACCTGCCCCCAGCAGGCACCCACCCACCAGCCTGCAGCAGCATTCCCACTGCCCCTGGGAGCAAATCCACCTGAGCTACCCCACAGCTGGAAGGGCTCAAGCCCCGAGGATGTTCTCAGGCCAGGCAAGACCCAGAGCAAACCCATGGGGTGGCTTCAGCAGCAAAGCAAGGGCTGTGGAGGGCAGACAGGGAACCCTGCCCAGCTGTGCTGTGGGCTGCCCAAAAACCAGTGCCTCTGACAACCAGAGCAGAGGCAAAGGTAAGGGACAACAAAAAACACCATTCTGCTTTGCTGTGACCCACACTGTCCATACCAGGGCTGGAGGGAGGGTGAGGCAGGTTTACCCTGCAACAGCGGCAAGAGAGGGCTGTCTCTGTGGTTTTGTCTCAGCTGGCAGCGAGTGGCAGTGTCACTCTGACAGCTGAGGCACTGATGGTGCTGATGAGGCGCTGAAGCCCTCCAGAGGCTGCCTCCACAAGCAGTGCAGGGACACAAGGCGCTGCAGGGCCATGAGAGGGGGGCACGGCCGCAGGACCCAGCCGTGTCACCGAGCTCAGGCTCATGCCTGCTCTCTTTCCTTGCAGAGATGGCCCAACATGACCAACTGCACGGGAAGCGAAGTGCAGAGTGGCATTGTGCTCCTTCAGCTGGTTGTCTACATCCCCGTGCTCGCTCTGGGGGTCCCGCTGAACGCAGTTGCCTTCTGGGTCTTCTGCTGCAAATTCAAGAGGTGGACTGAGACCAAGGTGTACATGATCAACCTCATCGTGGCAGACACTTCCCTGCTCTTCACCCTGCCTTTCCTGCTGTATTTTACCAAGTACAAACATCCCGCAGACCAGCTGTGTTTTGCCATACAAAACATCTATTTTACAAACATGCCTATGAGCATCCTGATCATCACCCTGATTGCGATTGATCGATACATTGCAATCAAGTTCCCTCTAAAAGCAAAGATTCTTCGATCCCCGCTGAAATCAGCTTCTATCTGTGGCTTTCTTTGGATAACAATGATCATTTATGCCAACATGGATACAAAATTTCATCGTAAACAGGAAGGTTGCTGCTTTCGGAGACAATCTATTGAACCTAGTTATTTCTCATTATTGTCCACTATCTGTGGGTATTTTATTCCCTTAGCAATTGTGATTTTTTGCTCCGTACAAGTAATCAGATGTCTAAAAAAGAAGATGGCCACAAACCCTCATGAGACAAAATTATTCCAGAAGGCTGTGCACATTGTTTCTGTGAATTTGTGTGTGTTCACTGTCTGTTTCTCACCTCTCTACATCATACTGCTCTTGCGGTTTGTCATGATTGTTGCTGGAGCTTCTTCTCTGCTCCCGGGAGTTATAACCTATATTAAGATCTCTGCATGCTTAGCAAATTGTAACTGCTGTTTGGATGCATTTTGCTATTATTTTGCAGCCAAGGAATTTCCAGAGTTTTCTTCTATGTTCCCCACCTGTATATTTAGGAGGTCCAAGATGAACCAAAGCGAAGAGTCACAGCCACCCACGGATCAAGTGATGGCATAAACAAGTTGTGGTGCACGGCAGGCATGAAGTGCCACGATGCTGTTGAAGTTTGGAGGCACAGGGAGTGGAACCACCTACAGTATTTGCAATCCTCGTAGGAACAGGCACATGTGCAAAAAGGGGCACCCCCTCCAAAGGGTCTGATGTTAACTTGAATTCTGCCCTGCTGTCCTCAGTGACTTGACTTCAGCTCTGACTGGATACTGTCTTGTATCGATGTGTTGCAGCTCCAGGTGCCTCCTGGTGACGGCTTCTCTTGGTTGGCTTCATGGTCTTTCACTTTTAGTGTCTTCTGACTTGGAAACCTCTAAAAAATTTCCTCCCGGAATTGCAAGCTCCTATTCTGCTCATTTAAACTTAGAGGCAATTAACATCCTTAGTGACAACTGACACCCAGTTCCCTCCCGGTCTGTCACCATCTGTGACACCCGTTCAGACCACAGCCTGAAACCACTGGCTAGACCTTGGTCAAAGAAACACGCAAAGACTGTTGCCAGCATGGAGAGTATCCCATGTCCAGACATGAGACCCACCTGCTTTGTGTCAGTGCTTTGGCAGACAACACGGGGGAAGCGGGAAGCAGCAGTGAGCAGTTGTGCCATAAAAACCAATGAGACTACTCACGTCATTCAGCTGATAATTTATGTCCCACTTTTCTTCTTTGGTGTATTAGTTAATGCTCTGGCATTACTGGTATTTCCCTGCACACAGAGCAAGAGGCCTGTGAGTTTATGTGACCAGTTTAACCACTGCACACTGTTTAGCCCTCGTTCCGCCTTCTAAATTATCTTTTTAAAGACAGGAAAAGATATGGGAGACAAATGGTGCCTGATCTTTACAACCATCTGTTGCTTAAGGAGATGTGTGAGTGTTGTCATCCTTGTAGCCATCAACAAACACTCTGCAATTAACTCCCCTCAGAGAGCCAGAGGCTTTTTGACAGACATCACTTACAATCCAGGCAAGAGCTGTTCAGCAAGGAAAAAGACTTCTACTTCAGAAACTGCACAGAGGGACTTCAAAAACATTTCTGGATCTAGGATTCCCTTCTGGGACCTTGCATCTCATTGCTTATAATGAATGCCTGTTCCAAAAAGATTATTATGAAATTTTTTGTTATTAAAAAAAGACCGTTGATTCATATCAACCTATTATCCAGCTGTTAGCCTAGAAAACAAAGAACTTGCTTTTTTTTTGCAGATCCAGTCATGCTCCTGTTTTTTCCCAGTTTACATGGAGAACTTGTCCAATTTCCAATGGGCTCCAGATAGTTCATCCACTGTGAAATACAGAACAGCAATGCTTTTATACGTGTGGCCTCACATACAGGTCTCATAGTACAGTGTAAGTGATCCTTTTTATCATTATATAGTGGAAATTAGTTGCCTTCACAATCCCTGTCATGATTAAGTAATAATTTCTGCTGTTTCCACTGAATGCTGTGAAAAACCCCCAAAATATACTTTTGCAAGTGAAAATAAAGGTGTGTCATAGTAATATATCTATAAATAAATATTCATTTATTACCACTATACATCAGACTCTTCTTATGATTAATGTTAAACCTATACTGGAGATTGGGAGAAAAGACTTTGCTACCAAGATGTAAGATCTGCCTTACAGCAGGGTATTTAACAGTGCAACCCAAAGATGAGCAAGGAACTTTCTGATTATCTGAAGATGTATGTTCTACCTTGGGCAAAAATTATTATCTGGCTTATATGTCAAGTTTATGATGGGTTTCTGACATCCCCCCTCAGTCTGAACAAAGCCTCAGCTCCCTGAGTGCTCCCAGTAATGGAACAGATGAGTTACCAGACCCTGGGCCACAACAAACTACTGGCCACCATCCAGCACTGCAATAGCAATCCAGGAGGATGGCGACACGCTTATCCCCAAATCTTTTCCATTTCCTAGCACAGGAGTCTGGGAAATTATAGCAGGGACCAGCTGCAGCTTCCAAAGTCCATCAGCTGCCCCAAACAGCAAGGCTGAACCACTGCATTTTACCAGCATTTCTGCAAGATACAACTTTCCTGTCCCTTAATAATAATTAAAAAAAAAAAAGCTAATAATGGCTTCTACTTCAGGCTTGAGAGGACAACAAAACAACTCACAAGGAAAAGCCGACGATGTAATTCAGAATCTTGCTTTTATGTGAGTGAGTGGGTAGCCAGGGGATATAGCATTTTTGGCCCTCCTATGCATGGAAGGCAGGGGCTGGCATAAGACAGTAATTTGCTGTTTGGGGGCATTTGGGCAGGCCTGAAACCAGAGGTTTGAGCTCCAGGGGGCTGAAGGACCCACACTGAGGAGCTGGGGGCTGCTTTCAGGTGTTGGAGGTATCTCTGGTGGTGTTTCCTGGCACAGCACAGCTGCTCCAGTGGCGAGCACTGCCCGGCAGCTCCAGGGAATCCACAAACACTGGGGTAGCATCAGCAGCTGGGAAGCCTGGCTTTTCCATGCCCTGCCCGGTGTGTGTGCACAGATCCACAGCTGGCCCTGGTGCTGCAGCAGTGTGGGGAGGGCAGTGGCACAGCCAGGACAGCCTCACCCGCGTGTTCTGTGCCGTTCCGGGCAGCTCCCTGCGGCGCTGAGGAAGGGGAAAGGGGAAACAGCCCCAACAGCCAGGGCTGGTCACTGCGTGGGACTCAGCCTCACTCTGCCATTTCACAGGCTGCCCATGCTAAAAATAACACTGACACGTTTTGCTTTCAACCCTACAGTTCTCTTTTGGTCAAGATCTGCTGTTGCACCATCCCGTCTTGCCGTGAGAAAGCCAGGAAGAAAATACACAAGGCAGAGGCACTGCAGAGCCTGGGTGCTGCAGGGCTGCCCAGAGCGCCGTGTCCCTCTCCCACGTGTGGACGTGGCACTGTACCTCTCCCATCTTGCCAGAGGCTCTGCCCCGCTGTGATTCCAGCAGCTGCAGCCAGCAGGACACAGTCTCTGGGATGCAGGGGAGATGGAGATTTTCCCTGGCAGGGAAAGGAGGCAGGAGCCCATCAAACCTGTCTGTCAGCCAGCTGTACCAGTAGTTCTTTACTTGACAGGAATATTGTGCCCCACTGGCTATTTCATTAAGAAAATCCCTTTTCCAAGCACGATGTGGTGGATGCTGGTGTCAGTGGAGTCCTTTGGAGCCGCCTGTACAGGAACAGTGCTCTGCAGTGCTGCCGGGCCCCCGAATACCCTGCCCGAGGACTGCCAGCAGGGAAGTGAGAGCACAGCACAGGTGTCACCACCTCCACTGCGCCACACGGTGACAGCACTCGCAGGACTGAGAGAGGCTGAGAACTGCAGAGACCGGGGAAATACCGAGTGAGCGTCACTGGCCCAAGGCAGGGGTGATAAAAGCTGTGACTGCATGGAAGGAGGGGACCGTGAGCAGCTGCAGCCGAGGGTGGCTGATGGAGAGATGAGATGGAGAGAAGAGAAGAGAAGGATGGGGATCCTGATGCAGCAGTGGCCAGGAATCAGGCAAAGACCCAAGAGCCTCAGCAGGAGACATCAAGTTTTCCACAGACAGCACTTCATCCTGGCTTTGCCTGCTGGTAGCTGGTGTTGAGTTTGCTTTGACATATCCTGGTGAACCTGCTCCTCACAGCCAGCTGCTTTGTGCCTGAGGACATGGCCTGTCCCTCTCTCGAGACCTCAGTGGGCTGATGAGACCCTCATCTGGCAACCACAGCACCAAGCAGTGGATGGGAAGCATCCCACTGGAGAGGTTCTATGAGCTGAGCCCCTCCAGGCTTGATTTTGACAGCGCATGGTTTATACCACCACTGATTGCCTGGACATAGAGAAGAGGAGTGTGTGAACAACACGTGAGGATGATGCAAAGTTTCCTGTACAGCGGTGAAACTATCACAGCCCAGAAGCTGGATGCCTTTGTAAACTAAAGTACCAACAAGGACCATGACATCAAAATGTTGTTGGTTGGGGTCCAATGAGCTGGGCACAATAACATGTCAGTAACTACTTGTAAGCATCCACCAAGGAGCAGCCCCAAGAAAGGCAAAAGCAGTCCCTGGAAAGTCAGATGTATGTAATATATTCTGACTGTACACTGGCATGAAATTATTCTCAGGGGCTGGCTTGTGATGTGCAGAGAGACAACGCAGAAATACTCTGGAACCTGCTCTAAGAGGACCTGCAAAGTGGAAAGGGGAAATACGTTTGCCCAAGACAGCAATTCAAGGTACTAATATCAGGACCTTTAACGTCATTGATCAACTTGCCTGAGCTTTTCTGGTAAATGGGCTGCCAGGGAGAGCCAGGGAGCAGCCCCCGGGCCCAGGTGCCTGCAGCCACAGCGCAGTCACAAAGCTAGCAGGTCACAGGGTCACGGTGCCACATTTTCTCAGAATTGCTGGCTGAGAACTATGGAAGATGAGAACGGCTATGATTCAGAGTGAAACACTATAATAATCACAAAACTGCCTGTAAACTGCTGCCCTCACCTCTCCAACAGCTGCGAGACTGGGGGCCTTTTAGGGCTGCTCTGTCCCAGGGCTCAGGCACTGTGACAACAGAAGCCACTCCTGCCCCAAGCCCAGCAGAGGTGGCACTCTGGAAGGCAGAGAGAAGACCTCAGGACCCTCCAGAGCCATGGGTCCCCTTCAAGCACGGTCTGTTGGGCAAGGAGGGTCAACAAGCAATGAGCCATCAGGCAATGGAAAGTAAAGCCAAGGAAAAACCCAAAGCCATCCCAGCACTGGAGGAGCTGCTGCAGGGATGCACGGCACACAAGCCTTTCACCTCGCTGCAGGACTATTGCAGGCTCCTCAGTCAACAGGAGGTGGTACAAGCCACACCAATGGTGACAGAGGAAGCTCTGCCCTGGGGGAAATATGCTCTAGAGGGGTGCGGGTGCTTCCTCGGCCAGCGTTGCTGCTCTCACCACCACCAGAAATTGGTTATCACAGGACAGCTTGCTGGTCATGAGCAAGGAGCACTGCTCGTTGTGCCTGCACAGCGCTCCACGGCTGGGCTGGAGGAACTCGCTCTCTCCAAGGACGGCAAGAGAACAGGTAATTTCTCCTGGCTGTTTATTGGCACAGTTATTTGAATTCTGCAAGGCATTGCCCTTTCCCAGCCATGGTGGGACACCAGAATAGTGATGCAGAAAGAGAGGGCTGGAGCCAATGTATTTTCAAAGGTTCATTTAGATATTGGCCACATGAGAGATGTTTTTGGATGCTTAAGGGCTGTCTCAGCCTTTGCTAGATCTTTGCTAGGTCTCCCTTTTATGATCTTCCCTTATCTCTTTTGGGCTTGTAATGCGTTTCTCATGTCCAGAGGACAGAGCTGCTGCAGGTATCTGCTGTACCACATTCCCTCACCTCTTCAGAGGTCTTCTGGCATGATTCCTCTGCTGCGTGGTTTTCAAAGCTAAGCAAGAGCCACAGCTGCACATAAATGCTGCAGCACTGCCTTATGGTTTGCTCACTGGGGATGCTTTTGAGACCCATGAACCTTCCCCCATGGAGCCATGTTCCCCTTGCAGGGAAACCCCACAGACATGTCAGACATCCTGACCCCACTAACAGTTGCACCTGGAATGTGCTTCTGCATTAACTCCTCCAAAGCTGGAGAGCAAACAGCAGTACTGCCCTTAGATCCACGGTGATAAAACCACCCACTAGCCCAAACACAGCTCATCTCTTTCACATGGCTGCTGATCACATTGCTGCCATGGCCTCGGTGAGTTTCCTTTGTCTTGGAATTGGGGCAGTTTGCTGTAATACTGCTGAGATAAAGACCAGCTTTGACAATCCTCGAAAGGCAGTGGGCAGACCCGGGTACTCAAGTTCTCATTGCAGACCTCCGAGTACAGGATTCGATGGCAGCTGAAACTAGTGAGAGATACACTAAAAAGAGATGTACTAATAATTGCTCCTATTGCTATGAGAAGTGGTGCAGAAACATCTCAGCACTGACAGAGAGGACAGCTGTCCTTTTGCTGCACATCTCCTGGAACATTTTGAGCTGCGAGGATGCTGGCTGGCTTCAGCTGAGCACTGCTGTAAGGGAAGGGATAGGAGCTGGGTTCAGGCACCCCCCTTTCCATTACCAAATGTTTGCAATGGTTCACATAACTCCTTGCTGCAGGATATCTGCTGCTGCCTGATCCACATCTAAGCCAAAACAGGGGTCCAAACCCTTTTCCCTGCTGCCCTCCAGGAGCAGTTTTCCCCGCATGGGACCCAGAGAGAATCTAAGTTTTTCTCCCCTTCACAACTTATCAGGTTGTGTCCCTGTCCCTCTTCTTCCCATTAGGTACCCTACACCCAGCCATGCACAGCCACCTCAGTTGTCAGGTTTTCAAGGCTGGTAAAGCCCTGAGCTCTCTCAATTACAACTAACCACTGATTCAATCCAGAACCTTCCTTGTAAAAGGCTTCATTTGCTTTTACAGGAACTGTACCTTTTGCTACCCCCAAAATGAACCACAGCAGCAGTAACTGCAATATCACAACCTATGAAATATTTTCATTTGTCCAGCTGTGCGTTTACATCCCCGTTTTGGTTTTGGGCATTGTGCTGAATGTGTTGGCACTCTGGGTGTTCTGCTGCAAACTCGGCAAATGGACAGAAACCAGAGTGTACATGGTCAACTTGGCTGCGGCTGACTGCTTGCTGCTCTTCACCCTGCCCTTTAAAACGCTGTCCCAGTTCCAGCACCTGAAGGCAGACAGATGGTGCCTGCTTCTGGAAGGTGCCTATTTCATGAACCGCTATATGAGCATCGGTATCATCGCCATGATAGCTGCTGATAGGTACCTGGCAATCAAGTACCCTTTGAGATCCAAGGCACTGCGCTCACCGCTGAAGGCAGCTTTTGCCTCAGGATTTCTTTGGATGGTCATCATCTGTGAGACTTCCCTCATTAAAAGCTTAGAGCACCGGGGACAAGATGCCCTTTGCTTTGAAAAATCTTCTGTGATGCCCTCGGTGACCACACTGGGTGTCATTATTTCAGGGTTTTTCATACCGCTGGTCACCTTAAGTTACTGCTCCATACAAACCATTGCAGAACTCAGGAGAAAGAAGAAGGAAAACTGTCACAATGAAAAGCTGACCAGGAAGGCTGTCTACATCGTGTCTGCAAACATGGCTGTGTTCACCATATGCTTTTTACCTCTTTACCTTGGGCATCTCCTCCGCTTCATAATGGACTCCATGGGCTCCGACTGCTCGGCAATCCAGAGCATTAACAACTTCGTCCACTTCGCCTCCATCCTCGCAAACACAAACTGCTGCCTGGATGCCATTTGTTACTACTTTGTCAACAAGGAATTCAAGGAAGCGTCTTCCAAGCTAGCAAAGTCCAAATCTGAAGCCAGTGAAGAAGCTGAAATTCAGCTCTCGCCCATAACACATTAACAAAAACCACACACAGCCCATATTTTGTATTTGCTGGGTTCAACTGGGACTCACTAGCAGGGTTTCACAATTGCTTTTTATTAGAGGGGGATGGATGGATGTTCTACTAATGGGAAACATTCAGATACATGATTCAGCTCTGACTCAGTCACAGCAGTGCAGATCCTGATCTAATGTTCTAGATCCCTCCTGACGATTCTCTGCCTTATGCAAATTTGCATAAAATGATAGATTTCCCTGCAAAAAATCCCCTGTCTTTCATTTTCCTAGGAAACCCAAAAGAAGCACAGGCAGTGGTAAAGGATTGGGTTTTGTCCCTCATCCCCACCTTGGATCAGTGTTTGTGCAGCTGTGACAAAGAAACAACCCATTCCAAATATCAAAATTTTTTTAAAAATCAGAGTGAAACCATGCAGAAAAATAAAGGATGGTGTTTCTCTAAGTCACAGACCTACTGGTTTTTAGTTGCTAATAATGCACAGTCCTGTAACAGAGGCATCTTTAGCTTGCTTTAGAGAACTTCACAGCAATGTAACAGCTACAAAATGGTCATCATTACCATACAAGGTCAGAAGAAATTGCAGTTGCTTGTACTGGGGAAAAACTTTGCATCAAAAATGTTTGCGTCATATGGCATTAAAATTAAATTTAAAAGTTGGTGCAGGGCAGTGGGAATAAGGACTCTGTATTAGGACTCTATTGAACCTTATAATGCCTAAAGGACTGTCTAAAGAAAGCAGCAGTAAAGCTGTTCCAAAGAAATCAACCTAAATAAAGTTGTGTCACTGGTGTGGAATTCAGTTTCTTAAAGAGTTAAATGGAAAATGTCGGAGGTTGGGTGGTACAGGACCTGCTCTGCTGTCTGTCCCCACAGGGACAGCTCCCTGTTGTCCAAGCAAGGGGCAGTGGGTATGAATTCCAGCTGGGACCGGGATTTCCTAAGGCAGAGCAGCACGTGCCAGCCCACGATGCACTCACCACGAACAGCTACACAGGTAAAACCACTAAGCAGCCTCAGACCACACAGCCTGGGTTGGGATGTACCACATAAACACTGGCACTCACCCCTCCAGTCACACCTCCAGTCACACCTCCTAACCCCAGGCTGGGCTTCCATCCACGTGCTGGGCCCAACCCTGCTGCCACAAAAACATCCTTACAGCTCCCACACCCAGCCCGGCTGTTGTGTTTACTCCTGTTCAAGGAAACGCCAAAAGGAGGAACCCCCTCAAGGAGAGCCCCTGCTGCAGACAGTGGCTGAGCAGAGCCCTCCATCCACCTGGGCAGTGGCTGTTCTGCTGCACAGGACAGCAGCAAAACCCTGGCAGCTTCCCAAGGGGACCAAGGCTTCTCAGCACGCTTGCCAGAGATTCAAGTGAAAATGGGGATATCTGCTCTGTCATCACCAAAATCTGAAAGCAGAATCTCTCCTTTGCTTACTACAAAATGGGGAGGGAAAGGAGGAGAGGCTCTGGCTGCAAAGACCTTGTAAGGAGGTTGGTTTCTCTCCTCTTTTCTACACTTGCATTTTCACATTCATTTGATGAAAACATCAAAACCAGTAACACAGGGTGCTGTGCACGAAGAGATGGATTTTCTGCTCCTGGCTCAGCCCAAGGCGTGGCAGGGCTCACACCCTACCTTCCCCCACCCTGTGTGCTTATGGCTCTCCTGCATCACTGTATAACACAGGCACCTTTGTGATTTGATGTAAAGCTCAACAGATCTTCAAGATTCCCTCCCCAGTATAGGATGTGTGTGGTGAGAGCACAGAGATTTGAGAGATTACCTGATTGCCAGTGTGTTTCTGTACCTCCAGCCTCACCACCATGCATGTGAGCTCCTCAGAGGCGAAAGCTCTGCACAAACCAAACTGCTGTTTTATATGGGCAAGAAAAAAACATTTCTACTCCACTAACCGCTAATAAAAAGTGTGGGGGAGATGCAAAGCAGCCTACAAACAAAGCATTTCTGAGCACGCTCTGCTAACCCACCTAACTTCTAGTAACGCCTTTTCCCCTGGCACGCATTGGCCCAGAGACACACACACACACACACCATGAATGCCTGGCCTGAGGCTGCCGAGCTTCCTCCCCACAGAAACCTCACAGCAGAGCCTCTGCACATCTGTGAGTCCCCAGCTGCTTACCAAGGTTTCGAGAGGGAGGAGCCTTGGACGGCTGTGCCGGAGACAGTGGGGTTGTGCAGTGCAAGATGGTGCTGGCAGGGATGGTCACTGCCACAGCCAAACTCTGCAGCATCCCCAGCAGGGAGAGCAGGGATGGTCACTGCCACAGCCAAACTCTGCAGCATCCCCAGCAGGGAGAGCAGGGATGGCCTCACTGCCACAGCCAAACTCTGCAGCATCCCCAGCAGGGAGAGCAGGGATGGCCTCACTACCACAGCCAAACTCTGCAGCATCCCCAGCAGGGAGAGCAGGGATGGCCTCACTACCACAGCCAAACTCTGCAGCATCCCCAGCAGGGATGGCCTCACTGCCACAGCCCCCACTGCAGCATCCCCATCAGGACCAACACTCCACTCCCGATGGCTGCCCAGGAGCAGCTGGTTACTGAAGGCAAAGAGGCAGCACAGCTGTTTCACTCAGAAAAGAAGGGTGATAAACGATCCCTTTGACATAGGACTGAAATTTCTGTTCTTCACCATTCAGGCAGGGCAGTCAGGGATTCAAATGTGCTGGGGCAAAAATATGCAGAACAAGGACCAAGAAACCCCCACAGGCTCCCCAGCTAGAAAACTGGTTTATACTGTTTTGTTTATTCACTGTCTTTTGTTTTTTCCATCTGGAGCTTTTGGGCTGGTTTAGTAGAAAGAGAGTCTTCTGAACTCCCACCTGGCCAAGCTCTCCCACCCATACAGAGAAGAGGTAAGGGACAAATTAAGCAGTGAGGAGGCAGCAGTGATCTACAGATATTTCTGGTGGGCTCAGCAACCTCTGGGAGACAAGGGGGATCCAAGCACTTGCCAACAAAATACTGATTCTTCTACCACTGCCTGGAAGGCAGACAGCCCTCTCCCCATACACAGGCAGACCATGACTCTCCAGGCCTTGCCCAGCTTGCTTTTATCTTGCTGCAGAAACCTCCCACCACATCCGCCAGCTTTCAAGTATGTGCAATTTAACCTTCATGGCACAGGATGCACTCTCAGGTTTCCCAGATTTCTCTGGAGCCAAGTCTGGACAACACCAACATTTTGTGTACCAGGTGATGAGGGCACAGGTATGAGAAAGGCTGGATCCTCCACCTCTCAGACTGGCCGAGCAGGCGTCTCCCAACCTGCGTGACTTCATCCTGCCCTCGCCAGGCCACGCTGGCCCAGCAGCTGCAGGACACAGGCAGCACAAACATCTTGCACTGGCATCTCCTACATTATGTTAATTCTACAGTTCCAGGAATTGATGACAACGCTGGATGCAGCCAGTGCCATGCCTGCAAAACACCAAATGGACATGTTACAAAACCAGATGGAAGCACAAGCAGAGCAGCTGCAGCCCTGGAGGAGGCTGCACAGGCAGGACACCCTCACAGAGTGCAGGTACACATCCAAGCCTCCCTCTGACTTTCATGTGTCACAGAGGACTGGTAACATCTTACACCACACCTCTTGCTTGGGGCTTTCCATTTGCTTTTGTTGTCACATTTCAACAACGAACGCTGGTACCAACCAGGAGGCTGACTGAAAAACGAGAGTTCAGCTGAATGTCAAGTGTGGGGGGAAAGTGTGAAAGCTGCTACCAAAAAGCTGTGACATACTTCAAAAACATTTTTATTGAGGACAGAGAAAGAGGACACTTCTGGGGAAGTGAAAATTGGGGTGGCGTGTTAGCTTGAAGTAGAAGCAACCTCTCAGTTTCTGAATGAAGGCACAGAGACATCATGGGGTCACTCTGAGGGGATGAGCTGTCCGCTGCATGGGGACAGTGCATGCACCAGCCAGGAGCAGTGTGTGACACCATGCACCCCGCATTCCTCACCATGCTAAAAGGCTGCAGCATCTGCAGCCCTGTCCATCAGAAACCCTGGCAGCAGTCTGCCAGCAGCTTTATTAACTTCAAAATTCCATTTCTGCCTGCTAACATTTTTCTACCGAAGTGAACACTCCCTAATTCTACTTATCTGGCCCCTGGCTCTCAAGTCAGGCTCCCTGCTTTGGTTCAGTAAAAATTTGGCACAGATATTTCAAGCCTGACTTCTATCAGCCTCAGAATTGCAAGAACAAGTCTGTAGTTCCTTGGTGGGTACGACAGCCCACAGTGCCTTGTTAAACCCTTGCTCTTTGCTGCCATATGAAAATGGGCTCCAGAAGCACCACATTTCCAGCAGAAGTCACATTGCACTGGCTGGGAAGCAGAGGACCAGCTGTTCTCAGTGCCACAGCAGAGACTTGGCTCCACCACACCATCATGCCCACCCCACAGGGGTCACACAGCTCCTCTGCATTGCTGCTCCTATTTCATGACTTGCTCACATTTACACTCCTGCCTGGCACAAAGGTTATTAACAATTTTTCCTGAGAAGAGCCCTTGGTGGCACAAGGAAAGGAGTTGTCTGATCTGATCTGGTTCCATGGCAGAGAGCTTGGCAACACTTGCTCACCAGACAGCACGGGTAGGTGGCCAGGAGTGACCTTGGGGCAGGAAAGAAGAGATTCTTGTTCAAGCTATAATTTAACATCTTTTACTGCTGCTCACTTCCTTTCCTTGCTAATTATTCTGGTGAATGGAAGGATACAGCTGATACTACAAAACCTTTCTAGTCCCCCACTGACAACAAAGCAATCGTGGAGAATTAAACCCTTTATTTTACCGCTGTGAGGCTGCTTCCTGTCACGTTCTGGGCACGGACCATGCCAGGCTGGAGTGGTGGTGAACGTGCCCTCGAGGCTGCTCCCTGTCCCTGCTGCCAGGCCCAGGGCTCAGAGCAAGCTCTGTGCCTGGCAGGAGCACACCCAGCAGCCAGGGCCCTTTGCCACCACTGATCTTTACTTTCTGCCCTTGCAGTTACAGGTTTCCATCTCGAGTCACATGGTTATGTTCTCAGTGGTTTCATGATTTTAGACAGGGAGTGGGTTTGGCTTCAAACAGAAAACTGTTTTTAAAGAAACAGAACTCTGAAACATGTTAAAGGTGAAATAGACTGGGCAATAATAAAATATAAGTTTTAAAAGACTTTAATAACATGACTGGAATTCTTTCTTTTGCCAGTTGGCTGGACTCAAATGGTGAGTTTTGCCCCTTTGGGAAGAGCAGAGGGTGTTTTGGGTGGGCAGAAAGCAGCAAGGGGTGATCTCACCTCCTGACTCCTTGGGGGATGGATGGTCTGCAGTGGTCCCAGCTCAAAAACAACAACAAATACAACAAAGCTGCTCCAGATACACACATTTGGGTTTTGGTGGGGATTTTTGTTTGGTTTTTAAGATTCTTCTATTCTCACCGCTCACATCAGGGACCTCAGATCTATTTCAGTCACAGCAGGAAGGTTTCAGTGGAGGCAGAGGCTTTACCAACTCCCTCACTAGGCAGAGCACAGTGTAGGAAATGGAAGCCCTGCACTGAGCTCCTCTGCCTCCAGATGCTCAGCTCCTGCTGGGCTGCCCAGGAAAAACCACCTGGACACCCACTGCCAGCACGTGCCAGGCTGCCTTATTTTCACTGGTGTATTTCAACACTTCCCTCTTCCTCATAAACACACATCCTCACTTCTCACTTTACCTTCCTTGAAGCATTTCCCTATTTAACACTCTAACAGTTTTATTTTTCTGGTAAAAGTGATGCAAGGAGGGCTTGACCTTCTGCTTTCACACAGGGCCGTGTTAGCCAGAGGTTAAAGAGTGCGAGTCACTTCTGGGCTTGGCCAAGGTTCTCCCCTTCCCAGCTGCACAGAGGCCCTGCACGTCAGAGGGCATGGACAGAAGAAAGAAAGCACTGG
The DNA here is from genome assembly GCA_013400735.1 of Pomatostomus ruficeps. NCBI lineage: Eukaryota > Metazoa > Chordata > Aves > Passeriformes > Timaliidae > Pomatostomus > Pomatostomus ruficeps. The sequence continues at coordinate 5,310 of VYZT01060771.1, read as the reverse complement.
AGCTGATTTTTACGCAGTTCAAACTTTCCCCCTAGTGCTGGCAAAGGCCCTGATGGTGCCAAGGTTTCAGCCAGGGTCAGAGGAGGGACACAGGGGACAACACAGTTCCCAGGGAGCAAGCATATGCCCCACAAGGATTTCCATAAATGCAAGCAAAAGAAAGAAAGAAAAAACAACAAAAAAACAACCAACCAACCAACCAACAAACAAAAACCCATGAAAGCCCCAAATATACAAACAAACAACCCAACCAACCAACCAAAAAAAAAAAAAAAAAAAACCCACCACCCAAACAAAAAAAAAAAAAAAAAAAAAAAAGAACAAACCAAAACCCCCAAACCCACCTAACAAACAAAACCCAAAACAACACACAAAACCAAAAGATCTCAACAACAAGAAAGCTGATCTATCTACTGGCTATAGAAAAGGTGGCGCTGGACAAATTTTTGGATGTGCAGAGATGTGACCACTAAACCTGGAAGAAAGAGGTTCCTTAGAAAACTATGGCTACTTCCATCAGCCATTTGGACTCACCCTTTCCAGGTCTGGGGGATTTTTTTTCCCTTTTATTATTCCTCATCATCCTCTTTAAATGACCTCAGAAGCAGCTCAGCCTTTGCAGCAGTCAGAGGCAGATTTTGGTGGTCAGAACTGGTTGCTGCTACTGAGTTATCCTGACCAGTGCCAAGCATCCTGCCCCAGCATGGATCAGTCATCCCTGCTCAGGGCATTTTTGGTGTGTTATCAACTACAGCAAAATTTATCTGATAGAAAGCCAAAAAAACACTAAAAGCAAGCAAGCAAACAACCAAAAGCTTTAAAAAACCTTTCTGCAAGAAGCACACAGCTTTTTTCTGTTTCTTCGACATTGTCTCACACCTCTCTCCTTTTCCTTTTTTAGGCCTTCCTAGCCTAAGGCCAAGATGAAATGGTCAGAGTATATTTATTACAAACAGCACCACCAAATCCAGGGCTCTTTCCAGGCTGCTCTGTGTACCCGTAGCCCCAGCTGTCACAATGGAGGTGTGGGCATGCTGACAGCCTGGGTCTGCCAAGGCAGAAGTTGAAACCACAACAGGAGAATGATTCTTTTCACCTGCGAACCTGCCAAGTGTTGAGGTGCACAAGCCCCTTTCTTCCTGCAGCAGGTTCTGCTGCCATCCCCCAGATGGTCCCTGATGCTGCAGATTGTGGCACTGCTGCAGGGAAGGCACAGAGTGAAGGATGAGCAGCAGGCCTGGCAAACAGCAGCATTTTGGCAGGTAAGATAAAAATATTTTTCCTTCTCTTCTCTTCTCTTCTCTTCTCTTCTCTTCTCTTCTCTTCTCTTCTCTTCTCTTCTCTTCTCTTCTCTTCTCTTCTCTTCTCTTCTCTTCTCTTCTCTTCTCTTCTCTTCTCTTCTCTTCTCTTCTCTTCTCTTCTCTTCTCTTCTCTTCTCTTCTCTTCTCTTCTCTTCTCTTCTCTTCTCTTCTCTTCTCTTCTCTTCTCTTCTCTTNTTTCCTTTCCTTTCCTTTCCTTTCCTTTCCTTTCCTTTCCTTTCCTTTCCTTTCCTTTCCTTTCCTTTCCTTTCCTTTCCTTTCCTTTCCTTTCCTTCCCTTCCCTTCCCTTCCCTTCCCTTCCCTTCCCTTTCTTCTCTTCTTTTTCCCAGATAAGAGCAGGAGGCTCCAGAGCTCTTTCTCAGGCCTGTGTTCACCCTCTGGTCATTAAAGATGTTTCTAAGCCATGCTGATATAGGTGGCTAGGACCTTGATTTAATGAAAGTCCACTCATTTTCTGTAAAACATTTGCAGCTAATTCTGGTGCAACCTCACCCACCTTCCCAGTGCCAGCAAAGGCCAGTCTAACCTCTCCCAGTGCAGGGCCAGTGTGGTGTCACAGGACCATTTGTCACCCTCTGCTCAAGCGTGCACTGGGAATTGAGAGTGCCTTGGTGCTCAGTGAAGTCCCTGCACTGGCAGAGCTTGACAAAACAGCCCTCAGCTGAAGAGAAGGAAAGCAGTCAGGAGAGGAAGGTGAGTGGCTAATAAACCCCAACCAGCAATCCTCTTCCTCGCAGGGAGCAGTGATTATTCAGGGTCTGTCCCTCCAGCCTGTCCATGTGGGAGTGAAACACCCAGCAGGGCAAAGGTCCCTCCTTGTGCAGGTCTCTATTTTACTGCCAATCCCCACAGGCTAATTACCAACCCCCAACCTGAAAAATGCAGGAGGCATCACCTTTCAACCTTCTTCATCTGACCCTTGCTTCTCTACCTTTTGCCAGAGTAGCCTGCCTCTGATCAACAAAGCCTTAGCCACAAATGGTTTGTTCCCATCACATCTGGCTCAATAAATGACCTATGTAAGAGCAAAAAACCCTAGATGTCAGCAACTTAGGGAAGTTCAGTCAACCAGAAAGTTGTTACAAAAAAAGAAAAAATTATCTGAGGTTTCATTTTAAGACAACGGTTAAAGAACGAGTCTCCATGAGTCATCCTCTATAATTTCTAAAATCCTGGTTTGAGGAGAAATATTGTGGACACAACCCTCAGTCTCCAGTGGAAAATTAAATAATGAATCAGTCAGAATAAAGAGAAAATAACTCCTTTTTCTGCCTTTCCCCCTGTGCTGGTGATGAAAAGTAGTGGTGTGACATAAGAGGAACAGAAAGCATGTACACATCTAGGAGAGACACAGCAGACACGGCAGTGGCTGCAGCATGTGGACAGAGAAAACAAAATACATTTAGTTCCTGATGCACTAAGCCTGTAAAATTAGAGAAATGAGGAACTCCCCATGACTAATATTTCTGAGCAGAGTGCACATGGGTAGTTGACTATAGATACTTTTTTGGTATAAACTGCTTTTTCTTGAACTCCCAATTCTAAGATATTCTGCATGAACTTGAAGGTTTAGTAATATTCTCCACATGGGACTTCCAGACTAAAAGCAGGCTTTTTTTTTTTTTCAATATAGTGATTAATCTCTGTCCTACGCTGCCTTTTCAAGTGTCTGAAGAAATTGTGTTCCCACACTTCACTCTGGGTCTTTTGAACCCAACCATCTTCCCTCACTGGTAGCCAGACCTTCTTTCTTTGTCTCAGATTCCACTCTGCCACACTGTGTTAGGACCTTCTGTGAGCCCCTGGGCCCTGCTCAGCACAGAGAAAAAGTGCAAGTGCGTGAACTCCCTGCCTCTGCGTGAGAAGAGCCTTGTGCAGGAATCAGCCTCTCACCCTACAGGGCACCTCCCCACAAAGGTTTTCCCAGTTGTGCTTAGGCTGGTAGGAAGCACAAATGTAAAATGGCCCACCTGGGGCATTCCTGCTTTCCATGGGCACACAGAAACACATAAAATAAACCACACCTGGTTTCTGCAGCGTAGTCAGCACATCCCTGCACCTGCCAGAGCTTGGTGCAGCACCACACCAGGCAGAGCAAAAGGGGCCACTGCAGCCAGAGCCCAGCAGGTAAATCCTGAGCTGGATACTGCTCCGAATGGAAAACACTTGCACGCACCCAGAGCTGCCAAGGCTGAAGATTGCTCTCCAAAAGGCCCAAGTTACGCTGTTACACTGCAGGGTTGAGCGAAGTGTCAAACCACTAAAGGGGAACCTCACCTCTGTCTGAAACCAACTCCAGCATGCCTGGGAGAGGAAGGGAAGAAGGGGGCCTTAGAAAGCAAGAAAAGGTATTTGGGGCACATTTCTGCTGGCCTGCCCAAAGAAGAGTCCCTGGGAACTTACACCTTTGCCTGGATGCCTAAAAAGACATTTAAAATTACTCATTCACAGTATGTCTAACACATTTGGAAGAGAAAATAACCTGCAATCTTATTTCCTAACAGTTTTTCCTTATCCTCCTGTAGCTAGTTCCTTTCCTCTCACAGTTGTTTGTGCAGGTAGCCTGGGAGAAATCAAAGTTGGGATTAAAGGGGAGATGGAAAGGAAACACGAGTGTGAAGCAAACTGTGCATTAGTGTCAGTTTTGATACATTTGGAATGTATTCAGCTCCTCTGAAAGCATCCAAGATCCCGCTGGACATCTCGCACAGAAGAACGTGCTGGGACAAAAACATGTTCTTCATTCCCCCTTCTCGTGGCCCGGATTGTGGTGCTGTGCTGAAAATCCTGGCCAGAGAAGGACTAATCCAGTGAGTGCTGCTCTCTCCCCTGGCATGTTTTGGGGAACGAGAGCTGGCTGGAGAGTTTGAACTCTGAGAAGCGAAGGAGTGGCATTGTAACCTAGAGCTGGCAGAAAGCTGTGCACAGCACGCAGTGGATGCGAGCAGTACAGCCACTGAAAAGCAGTAAAGCTGAATGCCATTGATGCCTGATGGTTTTTTGTCTTTTATTTTTATATATTTTTATACACTTTTATACCCTTTCCTTTTCCTCGTACCCTTCATAAACACTCCTTGTACCTTAGCCCTACATATGGATAACCCTTGCAGGCTGATATTTAGCTCAGTTCGGGGGTTCTCTNTAAAAGCTAATGTATTCTTTCCTATTCCTAAAATTTAATTTTTTTTTTTTTTTGCAAGCTTTAGTGTGGTTCTGCTAGCTCTGTGACCACCCCTGCTGAGCTGATAGAAGTCGACTTCCTTGCTTCAGGCAGTTCTTTGGGTATTTTCCACTTTCTTCACTTGCAGTGCTTGGGAACTTCAGCATTTGGAGGTGATTCCCAGGAAGTTCTGAGAAGCTTATTTAACCCCACCATACTTTTTTAATCCCAAGGCCCCTCAGCAGTTTACTGCTTTTTTTTGCTCCAGTTCTCTGGAAGAGGAAGGGTAAAACAGGCAGCAGAGACCTGCAATGCACAACACTCTCTCCATGTTTTACTTGTAGACTGGTATTCTCTCCAGCTGTATCTAACCTTTGCCCCTGTTCTATTTTCTCTTTGTTTCCCACCTTTCTTTTCTGGTGCAGAATCATCTGATTTAATTCTTCAAGTCAGCAGAGATGAGAGGGACTAAGAAACTTGAGTAGCATGAAATTTTTCATACAGGAGAGCACAAAAATCCTAGATTCTCTTCAAAAGCTAAATCCTTCAGTCAGAAAGAAGGCAATTTGAAAGTAACCTTGCAAATTGTTCTGAAAATTTACTGGCTCCCGTACTAAATGCCCTTGGCTGCAGAGTCCTTTCCATCAAAGGACTAAAAATAAAATTTTTAAAGCAGTAATTTGAAGACGAAATTCCACACACAACTCTACAAAAAAGAAGTAATACAAATCACTACCCTGAGCTAGAGCAATACAACAGGCAGATAAACTCTATTCTGCAGTTTATCCTTAACGTGCAGTGTGTGTTTCTAAACAGTTGTCCTGGGCAGCA